>CATIWR010166222.1:0-89330 GCA_949677035.1 Omphalea diandra | reverse complement strand
TCCAAACCCCCCCCCCCCCCCCCCCCCTCTTTCTTCAAATGAGGGGGGATTTATAGGTGATAGATGAGTGCACTAGACCTTAAAATGGCTCTGGTTGCACCATGGATGTATCCAATCACAGAGAGGAAGATAAATCTCTTGAAATTAAGATTTGCACATAGGCTATACAACCAAAAATGGGTTGTACATTTATTTTTCAAAGTTGTACAACCCTAGGGTTTTAAGAGGGACCAATTCCAGAAGGTTATACTGGTTAGGGTTTAAGAAAAGGTTGTATAGCCTTGTATGTGGGTTGCACAGCCCTGTATTGTTGGGTTATACAACCCTTCTTAATGGGTTGTACAACCTATTTACTCAAGGTTGTAGTTATGGGCTTAGTGTTGGGCTTTTGATTTAGGGTTTAGCTTGAGTTTCTCCAAGGTTTCCTAAGACTTTTATCTCTTCCTTTGGCAATTTCCCTTACATTCTGGGGATGTGTTCAATGAGTTTCAACATTGGACTTGGCATCCAAAGATCCATAATATGATGCTTACAATGGTTCCTTGTATAAGCTGAAACAAAAAACTAGCCTCTAAAGAAAGAATTATCGCTTCATATTACAACTATCAAAGATCAACACTCATTGATGAATTTCCACACCATTGCTCATGCATTCATCCCTATTGATTTTCACAAAGATAGTTGGTTGACAATGAATTTCTTACTTTAATGGTCATTGGTCCTATTTGACACGCCCGTAGGAACTAGCTATTGGAGGTTGATGGCCCGAGGTTCTTCCTCTTTTGTCAATTCCAACTCTTATTAATGGTTGTTAGACAAAAGCTACGATCATTGATTAAAAGGACTTAATAATGGCCCGAGGTTAATGCCCATTATTAAGTCCTTTTAGCTTGATGGTCACTCTAGTAATCACTTTTTCCTCGTTGGAGAATGATCAACGCATGTTGTTGATTTCCAAAAAGTGTGAGCTTCATGCTTTGTTTTTCAAAATTTTCAAAAAAGGTTCAACGCCCATCAGAAATCTCAATAAGCCTGTTGTTTCAATGACCATACCTTTTTGGGAGATCTAGAGGACATAGCACAAACTAAAGCACTTTTCCAAAGTTTGTTACAAAAACACAACATATGTTGTGAGGTCTAGAGAGCATAGCTCAAACTAGAGCACTTTTTCTAACACTTGTTGTGAAAACACAAACCACGTTGTGAGGTCCATAAAGCATTGCACAAGCTAAAACACTTTTCCAATGTTTGTTGAAAGAAACTAACGCCAATTGGACTGTTCAGCTGAATTTGCTTTGACTTCCACTCTTTAACACTTGAAATTTTATACCTTAAATCCTTCAACTCAAGTGTGCTAGTAGTAAAATCTTCTCCAAACATTAAGAATTAAAGAATTGACGTACCTATAAGATTTAACACAAACAACTTGGGTAAATAGTTAGTTCTAAGACTTGTTTGTAATCATCAAAATAAGAACTTGGAACCTAGAAATGTTTAACACAAACATGATTTTCTCTCTTTTCATAACTGATTTTTAGCTCAAAAATTTCTTATAAATCATGTACAAAAAACAATTTGCAAGAAAATATTTATTTTAATTTTATTTTTTGTTTACTTTTGATTTATGAAACAATTAATAAAAGAAAAGAAAAAAAGGACAATTAGAAAGTATGAATCATCTTCAAACTCTAATAAATATGATTTTCCTTATAACGACATCAAGTAAAAAAATATTTATTCATTTACTTTTATTTTAGGTTTACCAGTTCAAAATTTTAAAAAATTAAATACAGAAAATAATTTTCAAAAAAATATTTATTTTGATTTTATTTAAAGTTTATTTTTGGTTTATCAAATCATCAATAAAATAAAAGAAAAAAGAAAAACAATTAGAATATATACATCATTTTTAATTCTTGTAACAAATATAATTTTTTTTTTATTCATGACTGATTTTTAGCTCAAAAATAATAATTTGTTAACTTTTTCATCTAAAATGCATAAAAACTAACGATTTTTTTATTCTAAACAATAATAACAACAAAAATAATATTAAATCTTAGAAAAGAAAAATAAAAACTTACATGCATCTTCATTTTCTTACTATTTTTTAGAGAGTGAAAAAGAGAAATCAAGTTTTTATTTGTATTATTCTTCTTTGTTGCCAACGCAACGGTAGTGATGGGGGTAATCGTTATTACTCCTACTATTTTCATCTTTTTTCTTCTTCATTTTTTTAGAGAGAGAGATTGAATAAAAGAAATAAAGAATAGAGAGAATAAGACAAGAACATGATAATGTAAAGCAAAAACGTTAAAAAAAAACAAAAAAGAAAATTGAAGTACCATAAAATCTTTTAATAATGTGAGAGATATAAATGTTTTTTGCCAAAAAAATGGGATGCACTATGTACTTTCCTCTTAAAAAAAGTACAACACTCCATGTTCTACGTTCTTTTTAAATTGCTTTTTCTAATTATCAAAAAATGCCCTGAAATTAAGGGAAACTAAGTTGTTAGAAAGCCAAAAAAGTTCATTGTTTTTCACTCCATTAACCTCCAATAATAATTCATTATTATTTTCAACTACTTTCCAATTATGAATCTCAAAAAAAGTAGTGAATATTTTATCTTAAAATTAAGAGCTTTCAATGAATTTGCCATTTGAGCATCCTGGCCGTTCAGCTTGGATTTTCACAACACAATACAAACGTTGAAAATATTTTCAATGTTATTTACTTTAGCTACAAAGATTTGGTATGCATACACCACCTGGATTTTGTTGTTCGTTCCATTTCCTCCCAGTAACTCTAAGTCTCAATTCTTTCCTATCTTCTCCAGAAAAGAAAAGTGCCATATTTCGTTGAATAATGAGACCATCATAACTATCCCTGACCTTCCTATGACTATCTCGGATGCTTCGTGGGGTACCCTCCCAAATGAGTTTCCTACCATTTGCCCCAACCTCCTGACTGTAGCTATAACTACGAGCTCCTGTCTCATCACCCATGAAACGGAGGAATGCCATGTAAACAGGGGCCATGCAAAAGGCTTCAAAGTGACGGCAGAAGTATTGACCAAAACAATGGAAGACCTGATAAATATAAAAGTAAGCACCACCGCTCGAGAACTGAAAAACACATTGAGAAGAATAAGCCACTTTAATGCCATACAGAATATGCAAATCATGGTTATTAGCCATTTCAAGGACTCAGTTCATCTCATTGAGTATAGACAGGCTCACACTCATTTGTGGTCCGATGATGGACTCGCTAACTAGTCGTGATCAGACTACATCTCCTTCCATGCTATGCCTCTGTATCATTCCGTTCAAGCAGATGCACATGTTCAACCAGCGTGCTTAGGGTACATTGAAGTCAGTAGTTCTCTCACCAGATATCTTTGAATGAACACCATTTATCATCAGTTGCACTTATCACCTAATTCATTTAATACTACCATAACTAATGATGTCCTTTTTAGGTTTATCAAAATAATTGTATACTCTGTTTATAAAGGCATAGTTTTGGTTGTACAAAATAGTGCACAAGCACTATAAGGTACTTCATAACATTCAAAATCAATAACTAAAATGGAACCAAAGTTTGAAACTTTTAGGACTCAATTCCAATGAAATGAACCTTCGCATGTGTGAGGCCTTGTTACCTTGGCTCTTGCATTTTAGTAAAATTGTAAAAGTTGTGGGCTAAGACAAGAATAACATTTGACAATATTATCACTGAAGGGAAAAGCATTTCCTTGCTAGTAACTCTAGGGACTAAACTACAATCTTTTGAAATGGAAGAGGCTAGTGGTGTTCTCACACATGCATCCATCGCACATCATAACATTCTTCTTTTCCACAATATAAAAAACAATTCTAATATTACCGTCAGCATCCAAGTTGCATTCTCCACCTCGCGAGGATTTGACTTCACATAACGATGGTTGAAAGTGCATCCTGTGTGCATATCCATCTTGTGGTCATCCCTCAAATGAGCAATTAGGAAAGGAATATCTCCAACAGCAAAGCATTCTGATCCAGCATAAGGGCGATTGTATGGCCTGAAGTTCCATACTGTCTCGTGTTTGAGTTAACTATAATATGGAAATATCTCCCGGCATCCCAAGTGGTGATATTCACAAGGCAATTCAAGTGACTCAGCCACTTTTTCCAATGCTAGACACCTAATATCTCCAAGCTCCAGTCGACACGTGGGGCACCTTTTGTGTACTCTTGCTGTACATGTAGAACATAATGTGCATCCATTATGACACTGTACAAGCAAATATAAACTTCAGTACATGTACATACATAGGCATGCTTGAGTCCACGCACACACATCTGCACCCCCAAATAACAAGAGATATCATAGTGTTCTCGCAAGCATTCTAAGACACGACCAAGAGACGGAGAATTATTGATATAAGGTCACGATCCGCACAATAAAAAACAAGGTGTAACAAACTATATTTTTAACAATCTCAACTGAAATAGCAAATAGGTCTCAATTTCCTATTTCACTTCAAAGAAAAATACTGATGAACAAATATACAATTATCTAAAAGGCTTAATGGGAGTGACACTCATGTTTAACAAGCAAACTTGGATAACTGAAAATAAACTTGTCAATGGCATGGCTTTCAAACAGTGCGATGAAATAAGGAATTCCAATCAAATTATTCACTGTATAGAATTTATATTCTATTAATAATTAAATATCATCTTTTATACTCGTAACAAATAAAAATTACTTAATGGAAGCGATACTCGAAACCAAAAAATAATTAAAGCAGTAATATCCCAAGGCAAAAATATGCAATTGAAAAACAGGCCAAGAATCATGTTGGGATGACTAGGCTAGCAGCTGTTGAGGTGTTAGAAAATAAACAATTAAACAATTCAATATCATGACATCTAAATATTAAAAATTCATTACGAAATTGGTCCAATTCATTCCAGATGATGACTAGATAGTATCTACCAGGACAATCTACAACATAACTTCATATATTTTCACGGTATCATAAACTATTTCTAGATATTTAGGAGACATCACTGTATAATGGTAACAAATGCAACCAACTCCCCATGAGCACATCATAGCTCCTGTTGAATGAAATATATGTGAATTTTAGAACAAAAGTGTCCTTGAACATGTTAAGTTTACATATCGCACAACCCATTGAAGTTAAGATTGAAACTTTGAGTAGCTTGAAGCAAACTAGGAGATTTTCAATATAAAATTGGGTTAAATATGATTACCCACGTGTTTTCTGATATTATACCAAACGGTCCTCCATTATTACGTATTATATTAAAACTTCCCTATGATTTAATTCTGCTAAATTGAGGTGTCATTCGTCTGTTTTAGTAGCTTTTCACTGCTAATTTTATGGGGTTAATTACTATAAACCCCCCATTGTTTATCATATTTAACTAAGTCATTCATTATTTTTCAATGTTGTATAAAATCATCCTCTTATTGAATCTGTTACACTATATAGTCCTTTCATTAAGAAAAAGACGTTTTCTGTTAATCAAAAGAAAAAAGGTAAAAAGTGCATCAAATCTTTCTTTCCAAGACATAAATGGCTTTATTATCTTCGTCCCTCTCTCTGTAACATATTGTTTTATTCTTGAATTATCTGATTCATTCAAATCAAAGGCAGGTAATCAATCTATTGGAGAATCTTATGTAAAACCAGAAATGGAAGAAATTTTCTTTTGAGTCCTACAAGAATTAGAAGTAAGAAGGACCAACAATAAAAGCAGGAACATAATGGAAGAAAAATTTTTTTTATCCATATATGTGGCATGCTCCTTTTTCTTCTTTTAATTTCTTTTCTGAGATTTGAGTTGTTGACACCCAAATATATTATAATCATTTTTTTTTTCTGGTAATAGCCCTTTCAACCTCACTCTCAAGTTGAATGCCAAAGCCTTCAAGGCGAAGCAAACCAAGTAGTTCTCTTGTTCTTCCTGTGGAAAGGAAATGCAAGAAATGATGCAGAATTAGAGGATTGAGTTGAAGAAATTGCAGAAATTTCAAGAGTTTAAGCCCATGGTTAGTTCGTTAATTTTCTGTTTGGTTGCCAAGAAATGGAAGTGAAGTTTCGACTTTTATTGCTAGGTATTCTTTCTTAATAGCTTAATCTAATGATTCGTTAATTTTCTGTATGGTTGCCAATAAAATGGAAGTAAAGTTTTCATTTTTGATTGTTGGGAATCCTTTCTTTAGAGTTTAATATAATTGTTTGTTAGTTTTGTGTTTGGTTGTCAAGAAATAGGAGTAAAGTTTCAATTTTTATTTTTTCGCGCACTCTTTTAAGGTTTCATATAATCAGATTTTGATTTCAGAAGCAAACAAAGGGCACACATAGCATAAAGTGCTCATATTAATTTGAGATGAAATTGAGAATACTATTGATATTTACATGGATTTACAAAAAAGTTAAGGAAGAACCATATCATGTAACATATCAAATGAAAAAAGATAATTTTATATGATAATGAAAAGATTTAGATAAATATAACAAAAGTTGAAAAAGCACTATCTCATTAAAAAGTTCTATACATGTTTTTTTTCAACACATTTCTTTCGACAAAAGAAGTTTTTTTTTCCTATTTTTTGATGGTAAATTTTTCTTAGAATGTAGAGTGTATCAAATCCATGCTTGAAATGAAATTAAGATACTTATGCAGGTTCTTACCTTCTGAATAACACGAAGTTTATAGTAATTAGTCTTAATTTTATGTAAAATTTCATTAATGCCCTAAATATTATATCAAATTTTCATATCCCACCCATCATTCTCCAAATCCCTAAAATGAATGAAAAGAAATTTCTAATTTTGAGATCCATTATAGAACAAGCAAAGCTAAAAACTCGAGATTCAGAAATAAATTTATAATATAAGCAAAGAAAATAAATTTCTGCAAAAATAAACACAATTTTGATTAACTAAAAACTCAAGATTCAGAATAAGCAAAGCTATAGAAACTAAAATCCTAGATTCAACCATCAAACAAACCCGGAAAACAAGCAATAAAAGTAAGGCAAACCCATTAAACAAGAGGCCTACAAAATCACTATTACCATATAATTCAACATAACCAGAAATCAAAAAAATATTCATCCATACAACAAAACTAAGCTAACCCATGAACCAAAATCTGGAATATGAATAATTTAACTAAAATTTTGCCTCAATTTCATTCTTTCTAGTACCCAAATTTCAGTCTCTCCCATTGTTTCTCTTCCAGTACTCCTGCTGCTCTAGCAACTCAACCAACTGCTTCCACATGTCCTTGCAATTATATTGATGGACTAAACCATGCTCGGCTCCTGGCCGTCGAATCAAGTTCACTATCTAGCTCAGTGATGAAAAAGCGGGAACATAAAAAACAAGTCCACGGCATTGGAATCGTTGACTTTGATTACGAGGTACCAAATCTCTCTTATTTGGGTGGGTCAGTTCAGAACCGAAAACAATAGTATTCACCCATGTGCTGGTGGCACCAATGAAGAAAGCGAAAAAAACGAGGATATGTCAGAGAAGAGATGATTTTCAAGCCAATGAGAATTGGGCATTTCGTTTGGGGTATTTAGGTTTTCTAATTTGGAATATGGACCAATCACTCATGCTGCGGATTGATTGTTGAGTTTAGGTGAGGTGGGTTTTGTAAATGACAAGTTTATCTTTGATGGGTGTTATTTGAGTTCTTGTGCTTTTTTGAGGAAGGAGAGAGACGGAGTATGTGATAATTCATAGTAAGGGTATTTCAGGCATTGGCTAAAATTTTGTGCTCATAATTTGAATTTCCCCCTTTGATTGATGTGAGAAGCTATTGCAACAGACAAAAGACGTCTTAGTTTAACAGAATCAAATCATATGGCTGTCTTAGTATAACATAAAATTGAAGGATTATGTAATAAAATATCATAAAATAATGGGGGACAATCGTATTTAACCCCACCACATTAAATTTTCCAATGCATGTGAGATGTATTCATATTATCCCATTAAATTCCTACATTAACAATTCCTTTGCTTGATTTGAATACAGCACTTGTCTAAAAAGTATCATTCATAGCATCTAATCTCTCACCAAAACTGAGTAACCAACATTGAATAAACCTAAAACTGCAATTAAATTGACATGTAATAACTAAGGCTTACCTAAATATCTAGTATTGTGTCATATGCTATTTTCCAATGCTCATAAGGATATAAAATATATTCATAATATCAATTAAAGTTCTAGGTTAAAAACCTCCTAATGATAATTAAACAATGCCACATATGGGTCATCTGAATTCCCGAGCTCTCCCTATCCTCTAAATTTTCTTTCATAAGCACCCAATTAAAAAACCACAAGATGCCATCATGACTCCGACATCAAAATTCATTTTTCCATTGATATTTTATGCATCTAATCTTAAATTTCATATCCATGAATAGCTGTTTAAACCATTAACACACTATAATCCGGGCAATAATTCAATAGTAACAAAAGAATTAAATGAAAACCTACAGCACAAAACATTCATAATGTAAATAGAAAACCTATATACATATACATCATAATCATAATCCATGTCTTGAAAATTGAATATGCAAATCTACTCAAAACCCATTATAGAACCATCAAAAGATAATCAAAACATACCAACAAGGAATAATAACTGATGGATAGGTGGGTGCATGGAATGGGTACAAACAGGGCATTCTAGCAACTCATGGATACTAGTCGTTGAACGGACACCATTGTTGGTGTTGTTGGTCGCGATGGTGGTACAATTGTGAGGCTTTGATGAAGAAAATTGCGATGGTGGTACTGTGATTGCTCTCATCCTTATCTAATCCATCAGAGGATGGCATACATTCGATACCGTCCAACTCCATAACAACACTCAATGTATTTACGGTTCTTTTAATTCGGATTGGGACATCAATAGTTTATCAATCTCAAAATTTCCCCTTCTTTTTTTTTTTTTTTTTTTTCCCCTTCGTGTGTGTTTTCTCGAGAAAATTTGGAAACACCGCAGAAGAGAAAAGAGAGATGGATAGATTCCAGGGAGCCAAACACCCACTCTTCTCTCTATCTCGGAACAAATTTTTTTTCCTTTATAATTATTCCGAACAAATATTATTTTTTCCTTGTTCACGTAATATATATATATATATATATATATATATATATATATATATATATATAGAAGAGAAAATGAGTGGGAGAGATTTGAAGTTGACCACCAAAATTGGAATTGGATTTGACATTTTTTTTTTTTTTAAAGAAGAGGGCAACAACCCCCAAAGAGCTACACGACAACTAGGCGATCAAAAAGACCACCCGAAACATCTTGGTTTAATAGAATACCAAGACCTGCAAGATGACGAATCAAGTGATGACATCTAAGCTGGAGCGAAATGCCATAGGAAGCAAGCCAGTCCGCTGCAAAATTTGCTTCCCTATACACATGCCACTCCTGCTGCAACAAGCAATGAACTTTTTTTACTAACGACTCAATCGGAGAACCATCAGCTTCAACTGAACCACCACCAAACTATCCACTTCCAGAGTCACATGTCGAAGACCATAATCCCAGACAAGAGATAGTCTTTTAAACGCACCCCACAGCTCCGCCCTTGCAATAGATCAAGAGTTGATATTAAAGGCAAAACCACCCACCTAGTGACCCAAATGATTACGGATCAAACCACCAGCAGACGTTGTCCCATCTCTCTTAAATGCACCATCAGTACTAACCTTAAACCAATCAACTCGGGGATGGCACCAGGCGATACCCTACCATGATCGACTAACGTTGCCTGTCAACGTGGAGTCCTGCTCCGAAGCGCTAATCATTGCCGAGACTTGCACTTTAACTTCAGCATACACTATGAGCTCATGGATGCGATCACTGTCAAAGACAGCCAGATTCCTACTATGCCAGAGACACCACAGAGCCACACCAAACACATAACTCCAAGGGGTATTATCAGGTAGCAAAATTCGTTAGAAAGATTAGAAAAGAACCGCGGTTTGAGAGAGATAGAAAAGAAATCAGCCCACCTCTCCACCGGAACTAAGCGATGCCAAAAGGACATTCCCTTAACATATCAACATGTCCTCCCTGTGCCAACCACACACTATGCAACTCCGGTTCTGATCAAAATGTCGAATGACTCGAAATTGGTTGATCATAAGTTTTTCTTTAAAAGCTAACCACAGGAAGAACCTGATACGTTCATGTCCTTGCCACTTCCACACCACCTTCCAAAGCTTGGAACACAACCCCCAGTCTTCCTCCAAAAGTTCAGCAGAAGCTTATTTAGTGGTGAAAGATCTCGTAGAAGAGAAAGCCCAACATATAGCATCACTACCGCACTCCTGATGAGGAGGACACATGGCGGCAATACGAAGAATAATCTGATAAGAAAGGAACTCGTAAAGCATATCCCACTTCCATTGCTTCTGCTCATTAACAAAATCTACCACCTTGCAGTAAAGAAGGCCCACCGGAACTGGTCGAAAGGTCACATTAATCAAGGGAGGTACCATCGACCCACTTGTCCAACCAAAAAAGAGTAAAGCACCCACAATTAACAACCCACTAGACCCTGCTGCTATCAAAATCCCACACTCTATTAATATCTCTTCACACCATTGATACATTCTTCCCACTAATCTCCTCAGGGATAGAATTACCCGACCATCTATACTTAGCTGTTAAAACTCTAACCCAAAACTTATCCGAATTGGCTAGAAGATCCCACCCAAGCTTGGAAAACAGGGCCTCATTGAAAGTTTGCAGCTTTTTAATTCCAAATCCACCCCAACTCTTAGATTTGCAAACATTGTCCCATTTCTCTAGACTCCCTTTCTTAGTATTACTTGTACTGCCCTACAAGAACGGTCTACATTTTTGCTCAATAGCCTCACAAACATGAACCAGCAATAAGGAGGTCTGCATCGCATAGGTGGGAATCGCACCCAACACTGATTTCACCAGTGCAGTACGACCTGCCATAAAGAAGCAAGAAGCATTACAACCAAAAAGACTTTTATCAACCTTATCTAGGATGAAAGCATACGTTTGCGTATTAGGGTTAATTTGTAAAAGAGTGTTAAAAAAAAGTGAAAGATGGAAAGTGAAAAATTATTTATAAAAAGAGGGAATTTCAGAAATTATTTAGAAAGAAGGAATGGTTAAAAGGGTCCATCTACAAGTTAAATTAGCGGACGTAAGGCTCATAACAGTATAAATTGTTGGGAATATTTTTTATTTTTTTGTCATTTTATCTGCGAGTTTAAATGGCATACGAGTGATATTTTTTTATTTTCATAATCTCTGTTGAAACCAATATATTATTGAAATCCATGTTTTTTATTTTTTTAATTATTTTGTCGGCTATTGTAAGTGGTAAACACACTTTTTTTTTATTTTAAAATTGACATATGCATGCATTGTATGCATGTATTTTAAGCACTTTGGTCCACCACTTTAATTAGCAAATACGGTCATGCATGTTCATTACATATTTAAGTCGCTAATTAAATTTCCCTTTTCTAAATTTTGTAAGTAACCTAAATTTATATATTTATTAGAATTAATTTTTTAGAAATAATTATAAAAATATTTCTATACATTATGTATAATTTGAATTGTATTTAGTTAAGATATATTCTTTTAAATAAAAAATATATATTCAAAAACTAAAAGAATATTGTGTAGAATTGATTTCAAAATTTTAATTATCATCAAGCGGCGAAAGAAGACGGTATTAATTTTAGATCTAAATATTCTTTTTTTTAGTTTCATACACCATTATCTATATTTTTAATTCCATATAACCAATATTTATTTTTTGTAAACTATAGTGCACTAATATAATCAATATTCAAAAATTAAGTGAAAATAATACAACCAATATTTAAATATTCAAAAACTAATTTAAAATATAGTGCACTAATATAACCAATATTTTGTATATTCAAAAACTAATTTAAAATATAGTGCAATAATATAGCCAATATTTAAATATTAGTGCACCATATTTTACAAAAAATAAATATTGGTTATATGAAACTAAAAATATATGTAATGTTGTATGGAACTAAATAAATAATATTTAGATCTAAAATGAATATCTTCTTTTGCGACATGATGGTAATTAAAATTTTCAAAATCAATTTTACAAAATATTCTTTTACTTTTTGAATATATATATTTTTTTACTTAAAAAAATATATCTTAACTAAACAAAATTTAAATTATACATAATGTGTATAAATATTTTTATAATAATTTTTAAAAAATTAGTTTTAATAAATATATAAATTTAAGTTATTTACAAAATTTAGAAGAGAAAAAATAATTAGTAACTTAAATGTGTCCCCCACGTAAAATGCGTGCATGTACTAATTTTAAAACAAAGAAAAAAGTGTGGCATGTTTGACTATCCATTTTTTCTAAATAATTTTGAAACTACCCTCTTTTTATAATTCTCCAGATATCATCTTTCACTAAACTTTTTTTTACACCCTTCTACAAATTACCCCTGCTTATTAACCCGAGAGTGAAAGAGCGACGTCCCCAAATACTCACCCAAATTATAAGTGTGCCTAATACCAATCTGCCTTGTAAAATCCTTCGCTTTGGATTCTGCAACATTCTTCAAAAAAAAAAATCTAAGACTTAGTACTATTAACCTTCTGACCTGAACAAGCACAAAAATCAGCAAGCACCCCTTTAACTACCTCAATCTGATCCACGGAAGCTTCCCTAAAAAGGAAAAAGATCGTAAGCAAACATCAAGTGAGAAATACCAGACCCATCACGATGAAGCTTAATAGGCCTTTAGCTACCTAAGCGAACCATGCGAGCAATACCATGCACCAATCTCTCCATATAACAAACAAAAATGTATGGTGATAAGGGATCTCCTTGCCTAATACCCCGCTGAGGTTTGAATTCCCCTGTAGTTTCCCCATTCCATAAAACATTCATATTAGCCCCTGAAATGCAAGACATTATAAGCTTGATCAACTCATTAGGAATACCCATATCAACCAAGGTATCCGAAATAAACTCCCATCTTAGCCTGTCATAAGTCTTCTCAAGATCGAACTTGATTGCCAAAAACCCCACCTAACTTTTTTTATTTCGCATAGAATGAATAATCTCTTTAGCAATCACAACATTCTCAGTAATGTTCCCCCCAGGCATAAAACTAATCTACAAAGGACCAATAATAAGCGGCATAATCCCTCTAAACCTAGAACCAATGATCTTAGTGACCACTTTGTAGATCACATTGCACGAACTAATGGGGCGGAACTGCATGATAGATTTATGTTTATCCACTATAGGTACCAAAGCAATCAGGGTATCGTTATACTTACTTGGAAACTCTCCTACTCGAAACACATGCTTAACAAAAATCACACACTGAAGCTCCCACCACATCCCATTAGCTCTGGTAAAAAGCAGCATGTAACTTGTCCTTCCCTAGTGCTTTTAACAGCTTCATATTGCCTGTTTAATCTCCTTGTTAGTGATATGCCTCTTTAGGTTATCCATATTAACCTCATCAATCATCGAGAACAACCTGTAATAAGATAAGGAGGGACCACAACTTGATCACAGGAGTAAAGCGAAGCAAAATGCCTCATAGCATGACTCTTCAACATATTCAATCCTCACACCACCTTCCATCATCAAGCTTGAGAAACCGAATCCTCTTCTTCTTAAACCTCTGGACAGCTTGTCGGTCAAAATAGGTGGTATTACGATCCCCCCTCCCCCCGCGCCGGCCCCCCCCACCCCCGGGAACCTAATCCTGTCTAGCTCTTTGAAACCACAACAACTCTTCCTGTTGAGTAGCCTCTTCAAGTTCATGCTTCAACCATTCTTCCAACCAACAAAGGCTACGAGAAGGTTTCGAATCTAAAGCATTTTTAATACCCCCAATCCGAGCATAAGCTACCTTTTATGTTGTGGGATAAAACCAAAAACCTCAACTTTCCAACGTCCATTCTTATCAACGAAGAGATTCGAAGCCTCATGCAAATTACACCCATCCCTCCAAGCATCCTAACTATCTGCTTAAAGTTAACATGCAAGGTCCATGCAGCTATGAACCTGAAAGGCCTCTTAGCAGCCATACCACCTTGACTACTACCTGTGTTAACAAACAACAACCGATGATCCGAAAACAACAAAGGAAGATGGCTAACCTCTATTATCGAAAACTCATTAACCCAACCAACATCACATAAATCCATATCCAATCGCTCCTGAACATTGCCTCATTTCCACGTAAACCTAGCTCCCTATAAGCACAGGTCATACAACCGGTGCGCGTTAACCCAGTCAGAAAAATTACACACACCCGATCTTGTTGAAGATCCCCCATTCTTTTCCGAGCTGTGTCAAAGAACATTAAAATCACCCACCAATATACTGGAAGAGAGATATCTGAAACCTCTTTCCACAACTCATCCCATAATAAACGACGAATTGAGTAACCAGGGCCAGCATAAACCACAGCCACTAAAGCGAACCTACCTTCACCCAGAGCAACATTAAGCAAGATGAATTGTCTATTATTCACCACAACCTCCACACCTAGTTCATCATTCCATAAAATCTAGATTCCCCTTGAGAACCCCATAGCCGGGCTAATTTGCAAATGAGTGAAAAAAACAAATTAGAGCAATATGATAAATAAAAAAATATTTATAAAAATAGGGCAGATTTAAAAGTATTTAGCGTATGAGAGTATTCAAAATCGGTCGTCCGCCTGTTAAACTAGCAAACGTTATTATATACAAACCTCGTTTATGTTATTTTTTTAATTTTTTATTGTTCATCTGCCAATTATACTGGTGGACGAACAATGATTCTGGCAGAATAAAGATTCTGCCAGAATGTCTGAGATTCTGCCAGGCAGAATCTTTGCTGCAAGGGCAGAGATTCTGCTTTACAGTAGAATCTCTGCTTGGCAGTAGAGATGTCTCATCTTTGTCAGAGATGAGACTCATCTCTACTCAGCAAAGATGTGAGTGTTTGTCTGCCAGTTAAATTGACGGACGAACAACACTATAAATATCTCATCATTCAGTGGATGAGGAGGTCTAAAAGCAAAACCGAAAACAATGAAAAATTATTCTTAAAATTTCTCCTTCTTTCAAATAATTTTTTGTTACTCTTGTGATATTCAATCAGGTAAAAAATATTTTATATTTATTTTATTTTGTTCATTGATGCTAGATAATAAAATGTGATAGTAATTATATTTTTTATATGGTATGCAGGAATAAAGAGACATATTATTAAGTTGAATTGAAGTTATTTTTCTGTGGAAAAATGTATAAGGTTAGTTTTTAAACTCGAATAAATTTTAATATGATTTTATTATGGTTTAGTAAATATTATAATAGTGTAAGCTAATAAAAATAATGAAAAAATACTTAATTTTGTATAAAAACATGTGCTTAGTTGTTATTAATATGAAAAGTATTTTCACTTAATGTGACATTGATACTGAATAATTTTCAAGTTTGAAATTGATTAAAAATTGTACATAAAAGTTGATAAGAGTATCATTAGTTGTGTTATTTTTATTTGAGAATAGTCATTATTTTCATAATTTAATTGTTAGTAGACATCAATTTATTGTTTATGTGCTATTGTATTGTTAGACATCAATTTAGTAGGTCAATAGTGAATAATTTTTTTAATTCTCATGTCAAATTATATAATTATGAATATTTATATAAACATAAAAATAATCCATATAATCTTTAACATATTTGGATATACTAAAAAAAATGAAAAATAGATCTCATGTAAAATTATATACTTCTCACTATTCGGCTATACTAAAAAATGAATAATAATATCACATTTTAAAAATAATATTTTAATATTTAAACAAAAAAATAAAATTAGAATATGAAAAAAATTATGATTAGTAATATGTATAATAATCTTATATTTTATATGCAAATGAATTAGTTTAAATAATGAGATAATAAGAAGAATGAGATATCATAATATTTTAAAATCTCATGCTAAAGTTTATAAAGTAAATTAAAATCTAAATGTGAAAGTAAAATAAAAAATTCTAATCATATATTATTTTTTGGTGTAACAAATATGTTTTTATAGTAAATTAGATGAATTTATGAATGTAATATTTATGGATTTAACAATTACTTTTTGTTGAAAGTTGATGAAATAGATATTTAATTATTAATTGTAAAGTAAACATTTTAAATGATAGTCAATATTTAAATAGTATTAAGAAACTATATTTAAGTTGTTTTTAGGATGTAGTTAATTACATGTGATTTAATAAATATTTAATCATTTTTGGGGGCCATCAATAAATTCTTTTCATATTTGTCAATATGTTACAACTTAGTTAGAAAAATAGAAATAAAATTATCAACCTAAAACTTCTTCACTTTTCTTTTGTAATGAATTTGTTGAATTCATGAATTTTCTTTTTGCTCATTTTTACTAATAATAATATTAGAGACATGTGATAGAATTTTGTATGGAAAAATATTTAATTAAAAAAGAAAAAATTATTGATATTATATACTTAATAATGATTATATTATTAATCTAATAATATTATATACTTAATAATAATTAAATTAATGAATTATTTGAAGTTAAAGTATTAATTAAAAAGGAAAAAATGTCTCGTAGATGAATCATTTTAAATTATTAAAATTAGCTTAAATGAATAGTTTTATAACTCATGCAAAATCAAAAGTAATATTGGGATAAGTAACTCAATAAAATCATAAAGATAAAATGTTATAAGTATATTGAAATAAAATATGATTTTAACTCTGAAATAAACAATATAAAACTTATTTATATCATAATTAATTAATAAAAAATTAAGGCAAATTAAATTTGATTTTTAAAAATTAAATATTATTAATGTAAATTATTATAATCTCTAAATAAATTGGAAAATTAATTATTTATCTTTTAAAAAAATTAGAATAAAAAATAATTATGTTGATGAAATTAACACTAAAAAAACTTTATTTCCTTATAAATGTAGTTTGCCTATAATTTTTATTTCATTTAGTTTCAAATAGATATAGTAATGATAATCTAAAAAATAGACTTTGTAATATTATTTTTTTATATTTTGTAATGATCGTTTTTTTTTAAATTAGGTACTTTAAAATAGAAAATCAGTTTTCTATGATTATTTATTGGGATGGATACATTATTCAGAATCGTTTGGGTATTGATTACAATGGTGGTCTATTAAAATCTTTGACAGTTTGTCAAAGATTTGCATTTGCTGATTTGGTGGAATGCATAAGAATTGCAATGAAATTGTGTGATAATGAAATTGTGTCAAAAATCACATATCGACATCCTTTCATGAGTCAAAACAATAGTTGAAAATTCAACGCTTTCGAGATATAGGATGATGATGGTGTTAATATTATATTTAAGGATCTTGAATTAATTTGTCAACACTCATATATTAAACTATATGTCGATGTTGTTCTACGTGACGATGTAGATAATAGTCATAATATTGTGGGGATGAGCGATGGTGATAATGAAGAGCAAATAATGTTGATGATGATGATGATGATGAAATTGATGTTGAAAAGGGTCAAAATAATAATGATGTTGATGCAGTATGTGGTGAAAATATTGATAATGATGACAATTATAATACTTATTGTGATAGTGGGGATGATCTGCAAATAGATATTGATGAGTATGGGGGAGGTAATGATGAAGAATAAGATGATGGCTTTGAAAATGATGGTGAAGAGGATGAGTCTGATGATGAGACTCATGAGGAGTTTCACCTGTATCATTGTGAAGGTCCTTCAAATCCGCTTCGACCTTCAATCAATCCACCTAGTCATTATTCACAACTTAATATTTTTGATGTTTATGTTGATCTATTTACAGATTAAATACCATCTAGATTATGGGACTCATCAAAAGAGTTTGGTAAAAGGATGTTGTTTCCTACAAAGCAAGCAGTTCAATCTATTATGAAAGAATATTCTTTACGCGAACATCATCAATGTTGTTCTTTGGAGTCTAAATAAAATACATTAACAGTTATTTGTGTTAATTATTTTGAATATTGTAATTGAAGGCTACGGGTAATGCATAACAAGAAAAAGTTATTTCCAAATTGTATGGGGATTGGGATGACTCTTACTCCCAATTGCCAAAGTTGATGGCTACAATTAAGACTTTTAATCTCGGATTTAAATATGTGCTTAAACATGATGACCGCATTATTGATAATGGATGTAGAGTTCACCCGCATCATGTGCAATTTTGAAGGTTATTTTGGACCTTCAAACCTTGTGTTCGTGGCTTTAAATATTGTCGGCCTGTCATTCATATTGATGGATCATTTTTATATGGCAAATACAAAGGCACAATGTTGATTGCTTTTGCATTAGATGGATGCAATAAAATTTTTCCTCTTGCATTTGCTATATTTGATTGTGAAAATATAACAAATTGGGAATGGTTCATGTCTCTAATGTGAAGATTTGAAACATCAAGAAAAGATTTGTGTATCATCTCTAATCATCATCCGAGTGTTATAGAAACAATGAAAGGCTAAAGGTGGCAACCTTCGTGGGGCACATCATTGGTATTGCTTACGACATGTTGTTAGCAACTACAATAAGAAGTTCAAGAATTCCAAGCTTAAAGATGATCTATATAAAGCAGGTGAACTCCTAAGAACTTATAAAATAATATACATTCTTTAGTTATCTTTTAGTAAATAACATTGAATTATAATTATTGACATAATTACATATTAATATATAGGTTCTGAAAATCAAAAAAGTAAGTTCCAAAAAGCAATGGTATTAATCAAGAAAATTAATGCAGAAAGTTATAATTGGGCAAAAAGATTGCTCGTAGAAAAGTGGCACGCTCATATGATGATGGTAGACAATATGGTTCAATGACAACTAATATTGTAGAGTCTTTCAATAATTGTTTGAAAGGGATTTATGGTGTGTCAATCTTTGCTTTAGTGCAACACATTTTTTATAGATTGGTTAAATTTTTCTATGACAATCGGACTGCAATAAGGCAAGATATAACACATGGCCACACATATTGTTTTCATATCAGAGATTTATTAAAGGCTTGAGAATTGAAGGTACATCGTCACCATATCATAAAGTTTAACCGAGACCAAGGGTTGTTTGAAATAATAACAGGATATGATCACAACAAAGGGAAAGGGTGAAAGGAACAATTTATTGATCTCCCCGATACATCATGCACGTGCGAGAAGTTTTAGGAAGCAAGAATTTCATGTTTCCATGTCATAGCAAGTTGCAAGCATATTAGCCTTGATTACCATTCATACGCATCACAATGTTATACATCAGAGATGATATTGAAATGTTATGAACATGATTTCATTCCCGTTAGTGATCAAGAATATTGGCCAATTGCCTTTTCCCCAAAAATTAGTCCCGAATTGTGAATTAGTGTGGCTTAAGGGATGTCCAAAATCTTCGCGCATACGAATTGAAATGGATTGGAGAGAGCGTGCACATAAGACTTGTTTTAGTAGACGAGGTAATGTTGGATATAATAAAAAAAAAATCTACCCATCAATGATGAGGAGTATAAGTTTGTATAAATTATTAATAATTTCATCAAAATGTTCTTTTATCTTTATATTATTTATATTTAGATTATGTAATCTCATAATTTTTATGTAAATTACAATAGGGTAAAATATTTTTTTGACTATATTTCGCTTGTATCTAGACAATTATTTATTTAATATTTTATTAATAAAAGTGATTAGACATGTGTTATGTGAATATAAACTCTAGAGACTATAAAATTATTTAATATTTTGTAGAATAAAAGTAAGTATGCATGTTTATCGTTACTATTCATATAAGAAATTTAATTTTTTCAAACAGAGTATTTTTTTTACATGCATGATGTGACAACTCATATGCTAATTTATCTTTTCAAATGGATGATAATTATCAAGGTTGAGATTTTATGTATTCTGGACCTATTGATACTTTAGTGCTGATGCTACAAAATAAACATCGATCACAAGTCATTTGGTTCAATCAGGTACTCATTTAATACATGCAGTAATATAATTCCATTTGTTTTATATAAAAATAAATATTGTAATTGACATATTATTAGTGTTTACCTTAATGTATATTTTTATAATACAGATTCAAGATCTTGTGTTCAAATGTCATCGGTCGAGCACCATTTTGCATAATTCACATTTGGATCATCAACTAGAGTCATATATTTGACAGACAGGATTTTATGGTACACGACTTGGGTTCTTTCAGTTAGATTGACATATTTTTTCTACATTAGTAGAAAGATGGCATCTAAAGACTCATACTTTTTACCTGCCAGAAGGCGAATACACTATCACCTTACAAGATGTCACAATCATCAATGGTTAACCTATTGATGGTGAGGCTATATCGGGCACTGTGGGTAAAAATGAGAGTGATGTTTGTTAGACACTTTTAGGCATTCGCCCACGTGCTTCAGCCATAAGGGTCTCTATGCTAAAATTGAGTTGGCTTGCTAAGCAATTAGTAGAAAGATGATGTCCAGAGACCCATACTTTTTACCTGCCAGAAGGTGAATGCACTATCACCTTACAAGATATCACAATCATCAATGGTTAACCTATTGATGGTGAGGTTATATCGGGCACTGTGGGTAAAGATAGAAGTGATGTTTGTCAAACACTTGTATGCATTTGCCCACGTGCTTCAACCATAAGGCCTCTATGCTAAAATTGAGCTGGCTTACTAAGTAATTTTTTGACATACATGAGGATGCAGATGAGACAACCTTACAGTGTCATACACGATCTTTTATTATGCACCTTATTGGTGGTGTTGTTTTTCCAGATAAATCAACATGTCGTGTTAGTTGCATGTTTCTTCTACTTTTACAAGACCTTTACTGTGCAGGGAAATTTAGTTGGGGTAGTGCATGTTTAGTATGGTTATACAGCGAGCTTTGCCATGCAATCGATCCACATGTTCACCAACTGAGTGGACCACTATTTTTGTTACAAATATGGGCGTGGATAGATTACCATGTATTTCTCCTACCTTGCACAAGCTGATAGTGCACTATTTGGACAACGATTAGTGATATAAAGTATTAATTTTTTATTATACGAATGATGTTGTTTTAACATGTTTAATTTTATACAGGTGGAGTACAACACGTGTTGTGACCAATGTCGCAACACACGTACTAAAAGACATTCAGTTTGCCCTTGAAAATCAACGATCTGAAAAGGTACGCCTAAATTAATCATAAGTGCATAAAATATCATTATTGAATTGTTTGATTTATAAATATATTTGACATACATATGAACAAATGATATGGGAGCCATACACTGTTGATATTATGCAGATACTTCTAAATTATTGTTTGCATGGGAGTGCAATTTAGAGGGTAATTGTACCACTTATTTGTTTCATATTGTTGAATGACATCACACTGATTGAGTGTTGTGCCAATTTGGGTTGCAACAACCTATTTCTCATCCCTCATTGTAGACAAATGACTTATACTCCATTGAGTTATGTCATAGTGTGAGGAATTGGGTGATATATAATGCGCGATGGATAGCATTATGGAATGATCGATATAATCATGTTGTAATTGGCACCCTTTGGTTACACCACTCCATTTTCATTCACAATATATGAAGTGGTATTGTCATATCACCAGACATTGGATCATACCCCGAGGTGCTTCAATTAGAGTTGTAGTTAATGTCTTATCTAATTTTTTTTAAAATAAATATATTATTTACCTTTTTGTCTAATTTCTTTTTTTTTTCAAATTTTTTGTTAGGCTGATGGTCTTGAGATTACAAAACATACTGATCAAAGACCAACACAGTAGAACATTGATGCACTCCATCAAGCTGTCGATAGTATATTTTCTATTCTACATGAGAATCGATGTCATTTTAGTATACCACCACCAAATCCACCGCCAGACCCAGACCTCATGCCTTACCCTGAAGAGGGAGATGCAACTATAACATCTACTCACCACGCGAGTAGGTGTCGTAGGCAAGGATTCACTGATAGACGTGCAGAGGTTCTCATCCCACCCTCACAAACATATACACCTATATTATCACCGTTGGCATTTCATTATGAAAATACATATAGGTATACTTAATCAGAGGATGTTGGACCTTCATCCATACCACATTCATATGAAGGTCCTTTCACTACTACATATGGGTTAACAGAAGATGTTGGACTTTCAATAATGCCCCGATCATATTAGTCGTACACTGCTTTATATGACCCATCAGAGGGTGTTGACCCTTTATCCATGCCACGACCATTTGAGTCCTACACTACTACATATGACCTGTTACAGGGTGTTGGACCTTCATATATGACATCACATCTCATACTTTCAATTATACATATGGGTCATTAGGAGACCAATTAAACATTTCACTTCAACCGCCTAGTTCTTCTACAAATATGGTCGGTCCATCTGAGCCCTTTCAGTCCTTCACGAGTTTGTTGTCTTCTACACTGCCACTATCATGACAGATAAAACCTGGTTTCTCACATCGAGCAGATCAATCTTGTATGTCATTCATTTTGTCTTCTAGACAATAACAGTCGTATACTACTTTAGACATTATGACTCCTGATATTTTTAGTACCCCTTCTTGCAATCAATTGTTGGCTTAGTCTACATTCGGTCCTGAATCATCTACCATTTCTCCTTTCACACAATATTATAATGATGTTGAGTCTCAAGATTACGATATAGATGATCCTCATATTTCTACTGCTAGGTTACGAAGTACTGCATTAAAAAATAGATGCCCACAACGAACTAGGAGACATCCAAATTATGATATTGAATAGTTGTATTTCTGTTTCTATATATCTTTTGTTATACTTACTTTAAATTATTATATAAATTAGCTATTCATTAAATTTAGTATTCTCTAAATTAAATTTACAATTGCATAAATGGTGGTTTCTCAAAATTTTTTTAATTTTATTTAAATCTAAATAAACACACTATTAGTCAAGTATATTTTACAAAAAGTAAATATTTTCATATGAAACTATATATATATATATATATTTACTTATAAGAATATATCTTACCTAAATAAAATAAAATTTTTATAATTATTTCTAAAAAATATATAGATTATTTCAAAAAAATTATAAATTATTTCTAAAAATTAATTTTAATAAAAATATAAATTTATGTTACAAAATGTAAAAGATAAAATTTAAGTTACAAAATTAAATACAAAAATACTACGTTGGTGCATGTAAAATTATTCATGCATAAACTAATTTTCAAATAAAAAATGTGTCCAACACTTATAGTGGCAGACATAAATTTGGTTTCATAATTCTATTGATCCTTACTTTCAATAATACTACATTAATGTACTAAAATTTTTTTGAAAAAAATTTGTTTGCCACTTCTAATAATGGACAAAACAATTGAAAAATAAAAAATTATAAACAAATTTATATAATTTCCTTTTTCTTTATTTTATACTTTTATTTTAAAATATTTTAATACTTTATATTTTTAATATTATATTATTATATAATAATTTAGTATATAATAATAATATTATTATTGTTATTATTATGTATTATACTTTATCTTCTCTGTCTTTATAACATAATAATATAAAATATATTCAAATTAATATTATAATATAATATATAAATATCATAATCTTAATATTACAAATATTAATATTTTAAAAATATTATAAAAATTAAAATTTTTTATTTCGTCCGCTAGTTAAACTGGTGAACAGAATAAAAAATGATTCATCATTCTCGTGTTGGTCCGCTAGTTTAATTGGCGGACAAACAAATACAACAACATTCATTATTTTTACTGACATACAAATATTAACCATCATTTTCAATAATATTTCATTGATGTATTAAATTTTTTTAAAAACATTTATTCGCCACTTGAAATAGTGGACAAAACAATTGGAGCATAAAAAATATTCTTTCGTTCACCAGTTAAATTGGAGGTTGGAATAGTAAAACATTTACTCATTCGCTAATTTAATAAGCGAATTAATTACATACATAAACGTTATATTTGTGAATATAAAATTATTCTTGTATGAACTAGTTTTCAAACAAAAAATGTGTCTGACTCTTGTATTGGCGAACTTAAAATTGGTTTAATAATTTTATTCACTATTGCTTTTA
The DNA here is from genome assembly GCA_949677035.1 of Omphalea diandra. Lineage (NCBI taxonomy): Eukaryota > Viridiplantae > Streptophyta > Magnoliopsida > Malpighiales > Euphorbiaceae > Omphalea > Omphalea diandra. Next base: position 65,004 of record CATIWR010166222.1, on the reverse strand, counting down.
ATAATATTTCATTGATGTGCTACACTTTTTTTGAAAAATATTTGTTCGTCTATTATAATAGCGGGCTGAACAATTAAAAAATAAAAAAAATTAAATGAATTTATATATTTTCTTCTTCTTTTTATTTTATACTATATTTTAAAATATTTTAATACTTTATTTTATAAAATTTTATTATTATATAATATTTTAGAATATATATTAATATTATTATATTTAGAATATTTTATAATAATATATAATAATTTTATTATTTTTTTATGTTCTTTTTCTTTATAATATAATAATATAAAATATAATAAAATAAATATTATAATTAAATTATATTAAATATAATATTTTAATATTTTTTTATTTGTGCCTGCTCAGTAAGGACGTCTCATCTTTGCCCACGGCAGAGATTCTGCTGCAAGCACAAATTCTTACGACATGCGTGGAAATCTGTTACATTCGTCCGTTAGTATAATTGATGGATGAACAATAAAAAATTTTAAAAAACAACATAAATGAGATTTGTATATAGTAACGTCAGTCAGTTTAGCTAGCGGACGATCGATTTTGACTACCTCAGACGCTAAATACTTTTAAATTTATCCTATTTTTATAAATATTTTTTTATTTATCATGTTTCTCTATTTTTTTTTTTTTAAACACTCATTTGCAAATTATCCCCCCGTAGCCTCTCCTCGGCACTAGTTACCAAAACCATTTCTTTTGATAAAATGATCTGCTTTCCTCTCACTAACTCTGGGTTCCAACAGGAACACCAAATTTAGGCGATACTTATTCGGTCAAGGTCACAAAATAAGACAACCAGGTTTAGCTGCTCCCTGGCAATTCCACGAGATGATTTGAAAATCCATTAAAAAAATAACTTGAAAGAAGGGCCAAAAAGGCTCAATCTTGCAAAAACAGGTCAAAGTCACTCGTAACTTGTCTGCATCGCTGTCATCAATCTCATAATCCAACCCATCAGAAGAACTATCCACATCTTCATCACCTTCAACCTACATACCACGAATCATCTGATTCCCCACCAACACTGAAACACCTGGGTCAGGCGGATCCACATCATGTATTCCATCGACTTTTATGGTAGATGGTGAACGCTTAGGTGAGGAGTTGTTTTGTAGGGAACATTGCATGGGAGTGCTACTAATAATAACAACAGTATAATTACTTGGTTTTATGGAGGGGGAACAGGTGTAGCCACATGGGACAACAACTAGACCTCTGGTTTCTTCATATTAGTCTTAGTTACTGTTGATGAGTTGGGTTAGTCAAGCTTCAAAGAAGGTTGTACTTTGGCATTTCGAACGTGTGGTTGGGCCTGCTGATGGGCTTTAGTTTGCTTTGCATTAATACTAGTCTTTCCTTTTGCATCTTTCGGTTTAGTAACTAATCCTGGCTGAGAGGTCAACTCGGTATTTTCACTTAATTGCATGGCACCTTCCTCAATTAGTTCATTGTTAATCTGATCACTTAGAATCGATAATCTTGACCCCCGAGATTCTTTCCCAACTGCCCTGCCTTCACTTTACTTCCCTTTTTATCAAAAAACCTTCCTTTTCAGCCTACAATCATCCACGAGCCAAACCTAGGGTTTCCATCAAGTTCACTCCTAAGGTTCTCCACCGCCGCCTGCACCAGCCAGTCCCCTTCCTCACGGGGTTCGGTATTATCCGGACCCATATCTTCCACAATCAAAACCAATTCGGGGAATTCCCACATACTCCACCTTCTGCAATCTACCTTTATTCTTGAACTTGGATAATAAAAAGTACAGAAGCTTGTAAACCTGGGGAAAATAAGTCTTCCCACAAACAAAATCCAGACAGCAGTACCAGCTCAGGCTGCAAAAACCCTATATTGAAATGACTGATGTTCCCAAGAGATCAATTTGCACTGCTAGAATATTACGTAGCAGCAAAGTTTTGCAGCGACAACTAACTAATACCAACTCTTCCAGAGAATCATGCTACAAACAAGGGCATATAATTGCTGAACACTAAACTCATTGATCACATGGCATGATTATATAAATGGAGTTCCATTATGATCTGACTACAGCTCAATTGAATCAAAGTGTTGCAAAGTTAGAGGAATCAAAGTGAAAAGTATAATTGCTGCTTTACGTTTATTAAATTAGTGTAATCTATATCATGTACAAGGTTAAGGCTACAAACAAGAACAAAGATAAATTACATGCTAGCAACTATGGAAGAATGCTCTGCTCCCACCTCTGGTCCTCCATCAAACCCGTCTGCAGTTGTCTACAAACACAATCAAATCAATGTCAGCTGCATTGAATGTGGACCATGACAGCTCTTGGTCTTCAAAAGTCACAATCAATTGAGCAATACCCACCTCTAAGTCCTTCAATTTATGTTTGGAAAGATAGCGAGCGATCCAATGCACCTTTACCATAGAGAATCTTGGCTCCAGTTCCACATCCCTCGGATCCTATTGCCTCTTTATCAACCACAACGGCATCGATAATATCTTCTCCTGTGCTAACATCTGGAATCTACAAAACAATTGAAGATAGAAGCTGCATTATCTCAAAAGTCATAATCTAACAACCATTTTCTTAAGGCCTATTGACTATGAGTGAATGTTCGGTCAATTCGATTATTATTAACACCAAATTATTTGCATTTTATATGTTTTACAACTGAATCAAACCAAATTGTTTATTAAAAAACTGAATAATCTGAACCTAAAAAATCAAAATTATATTTCAAAAAACAGAACTAAATTTATAAAATTTTAATTTGATTTTTTTTATCAAAATTATATATATTTTAGATTGGTCCAATTCAAATTTCTATAATTTGATTTGGTTCTTTAGTAAATTTGGTTTAGAAGCCGAAAACCAAAAATTGAAATTTTCTAAATCAGAACCGAACAAATAGTGTTTGTTCGTTCAATTTAATCTTTTCATTTTTTTTATATTACTCAAATTTCACAAAATAACAGATATTATTCAAAATTGATCAAAGTTATACCACCCTTCCTCCTTTCATGGAACCAACCACCATTACCACTTCATTCTCCAAAACCCATTATCAAAAATAAAATATCATATTAAAAATCCAACTAAAACCCATCGTCAATAAAATAAAGTCAATTTATAACCAAAAAACAAACAAAGTCTTCCCTTCAAATAATTTTCGTAACAGATGGATAGATTCTTGGGCAAGAGAGAAATACCAGATTCGAAATGAAGGGAAGGCTTTGTTTGTTGACTCCATGAAGGAAAGAAACCTTTGTTTTTTGGTTTACAAGTTGGCTTTGTTTTTTTTTTTTTTTTTTTAGTGATAGGCTTTTGTCGGATTTTTAATATGATTTGTTTTCATTTTTTTATTATGGATTTTAGTTAGAGTAGAAAGGGAAAGGTGATGGCGGTGGTTGATTCCATAGAAGAAGAGAGTTGGTATTGGGTAAATTGCAGAGAAGGTGGTGGTGAAAGAGACAAAGAAGAAGATTAAGCCTGTGTTTGGGAGAGAGTACAATAAGAGGTGAAGAAAATAAGAAGGAAAAGTGGTTTTAGTCTGTTTGGAAAGGGAGGAAAATAACGAGCGGAGGGAAAATATTGGTTATTTTCCTCCCTCCTTTTTCTCTCCAATGGAGAGAAAAAATTGGAGAATGAAGGGATTCTTATGAAATTACCATACATGGAGAGAAAAAATTGGAGAATGAGGGGATTCTTATGAAATTACCATACTGCCCATATACATTTTGAAAAATTACACCGAATTGTCACTGCGATTACTCGAGGCAGCAGTAGCTTGAGTTCGTCTCATCTCCATTTTGCGTCCTCCTTACTGACATACTGCGGTATCATCTCCATCAATTTGGTAGCATCACTTTCATCAAAACAGAGTTTCTTTGCTAGATCTCCATATAAGGCTTTTCTGCAACAAATCCAGAAACAGAGTTTGCAAAATATAGCAAAAGCCAAGAAACCCAGAAGAGCTGATGTCTTACAGTTCAATTAAAGAAAAACAACCCCAAAAAATGAACAAAAAACGGATATATTTTTTATGGGTGTGAAAATAAAGAGGAAGGAGAAATGTGTGAAAGAGAATGAGAAAGGGAAAGCGGAGAGGGTACTGTGGGCACATATCCATTCCATTTACTATAGACTTTTCTCCTTTGTAAAATAAAAACTTGAAAAAAAAAGAAACAAATCACAATTTCTGATTTTCAAGGGAATTTTTAAAAAAAATTACATAGAAAATATCAATAAAAAATAATAACCAGAGAACAACCTATAAATTAAAAATATTTTATAATATATTATTATTTAATAAAAATTATTATTCATTAACAAATCATTTTATCATTTGACATTAGTGATTTCATTGTATTTAATATTTATATAATTTTTTTTCTTATTGAAGTTTTTGATTATCTCTAATGTATTTTACTGAATGAATATTATCTGTTTTGATAAATTTTAGTATTTTAACAACTAATGTCCAATATTTAAAAATATAACTCAATCTATAAATATATTTTTTAACATTTCAAATATAAAAAATAATTTTAAATTTTTTTTCTTGTTAACATTATATTTATCATTATATAAATTTTAATTTCATATAAAATCAGTTAAATTATAAAATAATTATTTTTTTTATCATTCTACAATACAATTATATATTCAAATATTTTATTTAATAAAGGGTAAAATTGAAAATGTATTAAATATTATTTTCCTTTCCTTCCATATTTGGTTATCTAAACAATGAAAAATAAAAATTATTTTCTTTCCCCTCTATTTTATCCAAACATGAGGGGGGAAATAAAGAGGGAAAATAAAATTTATTTTTCTTCTTTATTTTCTTTTTTCTCTATGAATTTTTGACAAACACATGATAAGTGGTGGGATCCATTTGCGAAGAAATTATTTTTTTATTACATCCATGCTATCATATAGGGCCGACTTGAGATTTTAATTTTGATTATTGGTAATATTGACACAAAGCTGACAATTTTGGGTAATATCTGTTATTCAGTGAAGTTAAACGAAAAGAGTCAGAATTCTTTTTTGTCAACAGGCTTTGACAAATAAAGCAAGCAATGAGAAATATAATCAAATAAAAGAAACACAAACTTCATGACTTGAGTTGAAACCAATCAAATTACCTCAGCCTTCTGCCTACGTTGTTTGCGATGGGAAAGATATTGAACAGACAAAAACGCACAATTCCCAAGTAAAAAAAATTGGAAATACATGGTCCTTGATGCAGCATTAGAAGCTTAACCTAAACAAATACAAAACCAGTAAGTTGATGAATCCCATTCAAACAAATGGTTCCAAAGTAGCCTTCACAAATTGCTGGGGGTCAACTGTCGATATTCATCTCCTTTTTAACCTAATAAGAGTTACAATTTGCCCAACTCATTTGACGGAGTTGCCCTTGCCAAATGGAGATTAAAGTTGATTTGGAACTATCCCAGGAGAATATGATAGTGCGACAATTGGAATTGACATATAACAGAATCCTGAATAAAATATTGGAATTTGAAGTCTAATGCATTCCTTAGTCCCCCCCTTGTTTCACAAAAATAACTCATCTATAAAAAATGTTTTAGGAAAAATAATTTTCAGTGTTTGGAATATATTAGGAAAATATTAATTTTCATGTAGTTTAACAAAATTTAAAATATAAAAAACTTTACATTTATAGTGTTTATGATCGAATATGAGAAAAACTAAATGTATTTAAAAAAGAAAAATTGTGTGAGCTCCACCTGCTGAGAGTGACTGCCTCATGCCAGCAATGATTAGTGGTGAATATAAGTGGTCAAAGATGATCGATAATGATAAAGTATATTAAAAAATATGCTTGCATGATTAATTTTCCATTTTGATATGTTTATCAAAGTCCCAAAAATGTTTTCTCTTGAGAAGAGGTCATGTATCGTAAATATAGTTAGGAAAATATTTCTCATTGACTAATTTTTCTGTGTACGCCAAACATTAGACAACGCAAAAAAATATTTCCAAAATTTTCTGTGAAACAAATCCTTAAACACCAACCCCGAAGTTTACCACTAGAAACCCATTTAGCATATTATGGCTCAAATAACCAATACACACATATACCATATTTAATATTGTGCCATTCACTTAACAAACCAATCTTTCAATAATGATAGAGAAAGCACTAGAATTACGAATTCTGAAAACATGCAAGAAGCAGTATACCTCATACATGGCATCCATCAAGGCACTTTCTAGTATAGCGCGCAACCCTCGAGCCCCAGTATTTTTTATTACGGCTTTTCTAGCAATTAATCTCAAAGCATTATCTGTAAAATGTAGGTTAATCTGCAAAAATGAAAAAGCGGCTACAAATTAATCCATAATATGAATTGGCATGTAATAAAAGTACAAATAAATAGATAAAGATAAGAATAGATTAGTGAGTTAGATAAATATCTCCCAGGAAATAAGAGCAGCACAGCACCAAAAGGACACTTACACCATTCCTTTGAAACATCTTCTTGTATTGCTTCCCAAGGGAATTTTTTGGCTCTGTTAGAACCTACAAAACATTATTAATGGTTAATAACACCAAATAAACAATGACATTAATTAGACTCAATATACAAAGACGATATCCAGAAAACGAATAAAGTGCATTAATTACATAATTTCAATTCTAAAACAATTCCATGGCAACAGATTGGACAACTTGTGGAGTATCCATGCACAACCAAATGATCATAGGTACAATACGAGCATTAAACTCTATTCTCATGATTACTCAATAAATTATTTTATTAATTAATTTCAATTTCTGCATAATTTCATCAGGATTTCATAGCATTAAGAAACAAAAGGTGCATAAATCATATTTATCAGACAACCAAGTCAAAATCTTACCTGCACAAGTTGATTCTCAGTCAGAGCTGACAAACTCACAAGGACAGGAAATCGTCCTACAAATTCCGGTATCAGACCATATGAAATAAGATCACCACTTTCAACCTGCCAAAGATAAAGAGTGCATACAGCTGCGTACACCAGAAAGCCGACAGGAGGTAAGAAAAAGAAAAAAGAAATTATCAGTTTGTTGTTAAACTCTGCAGCAAACTTACAGTCTCCAATAAAGATGATGTAACAGCAGCACTGGTAACACTAGCCGTCCTCATGTTTGCACGAATAGGTGCACCAAACCCAATGGAAGAATCTTGGCGTCTATTATGAATATAAAACAGTTGACACTGTTGGTTTTTAGAGATAAATTCTCACTATTTCACAAGGAAAAAATTCATAATTTATATGGAGGGAAAACCTTTCTGAAATGGTCTTCTCCAAGTCCATAAATGCACCCCCGACTATGAAGAGAATATCCTTTGTATTAATCTATGAAAAAAACACAAACAAGAAAGGAAAAGGCATAAGATACCAATAATATAGTAAAGATGAATAACTAAGAAAATATTCAAGATAAGCATCAGCAAAAGCTCACCAATCATAATTACAAATGAAGATTGGGCACATGGCCAAAGTCCTCATCATCTCTCAAATAAAGCAAAATAATGCATATTACCTTTTAAAAAATGGTTGCAACCCCAAGACTATAATCTACCAAACAATGACAAGGATGTTGTGCAAACCATGCTTCATTTTACCTGAATATTGTCACCTATTGGATGCTTTCGAGCTCCCTTCTCTGGAACATTGACAACCTAAATCAAGCAGTAGATAATGAATATGCATACATGATTTCATAAATTCAACTAAATAAAAGTTATTCCATTTATGACAAAGGGTTGAAATTTCATCATGCCAACATAGAGTGATAAATGATCACTGAATCATGTTCTTCCCACAGTTTAAGCATCACAAACACGTACAGTTCCTTCGAGCATTTTTAATAATGCCTGCTGTGCACCCTCACCCGATTCATCTCTGCTAATGTTAATACTCCCAGCCTGCAAATTGAAAAGATGAAACATGAAGAGCTTTTCCTCCACAAAAGTATGTAATTTTGAAATAACGAAAAATAACATAGAACTAGAAAAAATGGTGTATGGAACCTTTTTTGTGATCTTATCTACTTCATCAATGTATACAATGCCCTGCTGAGCAGCTGCTACATTATAGTCAGCAGCCTGAAATAAGAAGATCATGAAAGAGGGGAATAAAGAGAAGGAATTGGACTCGATCATGCAGAATTCGGCCAGTAATGCATAATCCAACCAATTACTCATAGCAAAACAAATTCGCTTAATGTTATAATCACAGCAGAGATGCAACAGCCTAGCTGAGTTTTCACTTGCTTGCTATCCAGCAAAACACTGGATTCCAAGCCATGCATTATGATCCACAATATGAACACATTACAATCTAGCGAACAAATGAACATGGTTCTAAAAAATTACAAATTTGAAAACTGGAAAGTAGATGCATGGGCTCCAGATTGCTGAAGTGCAAAAGAAGTGTCTGCGGCACTTTTTTATTAGATCACTTGGAGCTTTAATCCTTTAGGACTTCTGCGACCATCTAGTTTAAAGCAAAAAATCTAGTCCAGTCACTGTAACAACTGTTCAAAATTGAAACCACTGCAGCGTATGTATTGTTCACTTGCCACCACTGTTTTCACCATTGTAACGGTGAGCCAATTTTGTTAATTTTGGATTCATTAAGCAGAAATTAAAGTTTAAACCAATGGCCGTAACAAATGGTTTTCCTGGATTATGACCTAGGTTTCAGGTAAATAAAATGGTTGCAAATTTCTCTTTTTAGGGAATAAATATCTTCTGCATAACAAGTTTGTAACCTTTTCTTTCATCTTGTTAGCTTCTTTATTCAGATGGTCATGATCTATATTTTTGTCAGACTAGGACTCAATATTCCTATAGTCTATGAATCCATAAAAGAATACCAATACGCTTTTGGTTGTCTCTTTCTTTCTTTCTCAGTCACACTCACGAATTAACAAGCTTCACCATAGACCTGTCATTCAACTCGTATATCACCCTCCACAACCACAAAGCTTACTACAACACAGCCCTAAAAGACTTCAAGTTCATCCATATCAAAGCCCTAACCTCACATCAAAATTAACCCACATAAAAATAATAATAATAATAATAAAGCATATCTCAGACATTGCAACAAGACAAATTTTTTATCTCAATTGCATGGAGATAAACAGCAATAAAGAGCATAGAATACACAGATTGCCAAAAATGAAAATGGAACATTCAATGGAATGACTGGAAATTTTGTCACTCAATGCAAATTTTACATGCTAGGATGTTGGCAAATTATGAGTAGAAACTAGTACCATAACAGATCATAAAGGAGCTGAATTACAGAATGACAGCATAGGGTAAGGATGATAAAGAAATGGTATTACTAGAAATAAGAAAGACTTCAACAACCCAATGGGAAAACAGTTAATTGTTGCAAATTCACATTAAATTTCATGACCTTAAGTGCTGTGTTTTGGGTTTTGTGGTGTCTTCTAAAGGTGTTGAAGATGATTATGATACAGTCAGTTATTCAAGAATGGCTAGTTCCTGCGTCCTTACATGAAGTTCAAACTTTCTATGGCTTGGCAACATTCTATAAGCATTCTATTAAAAATTCCAGAACTATAATGATGCCTATTATCAATTGCATGGAGAAGGGACAATTTGTTTGGACCGAATGACAGAAGCTCCTGTTTTGCAACTGCCCGATTTTTCTAAGGTATTTGACGTAGCTTGTAATACTGCTCAAGTTCATATTGACTGGGATTAATCCTATTGCTTATTTTAGTGAAAAACTAAATGAAGCAAAGCAAAAGTACTCAACATATGAGAAGGAATTCTGTGCCATTATTCAAGCTCTTCTTCATTGACATTACTATTTAATAATTTCTAAGAGTTTGTTTTGCATTCCGATCATGAAGCTCTTGAGTATATCCACTTCTATAAGAAGTTGAATACTTGCCATGAGAATGGGTTGCTTTCTTACAGAATATTGCCTCGTAATCAAACATAAGGCTAGAATTGAAAATAAGGCAGCCGATGCACTTAGCTGAGTGATGCTAATCCTTACGTCTATGGCTGTTCAAGTTGTAGGCTTTGAATGGCTAAAAAAACAGATTATCAAACTTCCAAAGATTTCAACATAATTTATGCAAATTTGGTGGCTGGATAGCATGTTAATTATCCTACTTTTTCTTTACTTGATCAATATCTTTTTCGGGGATAATTCAAGAACTATATTTTGGTGGAGCAACAGATCATTTTGGAAGAGATTGGCCTAGCATGAAGAAAGATGTTGCTAGGTGTTGGATTTGTCAAATATACAAGAGTAAGAAATAAAATACAGGTCTTTATTCTCCATTATCCATTCTACATGCTCCTTGACTAGATATTAGTATGGATTTCGTGCTTGGATTGCCTAAAATTATAAGGGGTCATGATTCTATGTTATGGTAGTTGTCATTATTCTAAGATGGCTCATTTTATCCCTTGTTCAATAACTGTCGATGCTCTTCATATTGCTAAACTTTTCTATAATGAAGTTGTCCAATTTCATGGCTTACCTACAAGTATTGTTTGGGATCGGGATTCCTGGTTTATGTGCTTTTTTTTGAAAATCTTTGTGGAGAATGTTAAATACAAAACTAAAATTTTCTTCATCATTCCATCTACAAACTAAAGTTGTTAATAGAAGTTTGGGAAATCTTCTTCATTGTTGTGTTGGCAATCATGTTCATAATTGGGATCAAATTTGTCCTATAACTGAATTTACCTAAAATAGTTTTATCAAGTACTGGGCGTTTGCGATTATGACAGGAGTACTTCCTAGAAAACCAATTGATTTGGTTACTTTGCCTATTGAAAGTCATAATAGCGTTGATGTTGATGGTTTTGGCAGATACATTAGTGATATAGATGATGAAATTCTTAGAAAAATTGCCATAAGCAATGAAAGATACAAAACAAAGACTGATTTGCAGAGCAGGTTACCTGAATCTCAAGAAGGTGACATGTTTATGGTCGCATTCGGTCTGAATGGTTTCTCAAAGGCGCTTGCAAAAAGTTTCATTCAAGGAAAGTTGGTCCTTTCAATATTTTGAAGAAAATTAGCTCAAATGCTCATGGCCTTGAGCTCCCTGATGACATGGGTACAAGCACTATTTTCAACATTGAATACCTTGCTTTATACCAAGGTCATGATGAAGATGTGCCAAATGATGATGTTGTATCTGGTCTCCTCCTATGCCTCTTCCAAAGGAACAAATAGAATATATTTTTGACCATCAAGTGGTTTCTACTAGAAAAGGTGGTGATCAAAAATTTCTCATCAAGTGGGTGGGTTGTCTACAATTTGATTGTACTTGGATAACCGAAGAGGAGTTACAAAAGCATGATCCTACTCTTTATGATAGATTGTGCTTTTTTAACTCAGGGTCAAGTTTTCCCAAGCTAGGAAGAAATGATGGAGAATGGTAACATATTTACAAACAACGTGCCAAAAAAAGTTCTAATGCACAAACACTTGTTTGGAACATGTTGGGTGATAAAGGGGTTGAGATTGATTGGGAAGTTTATCAAATTTTAATAGTTTTATGCTGGAATTCTAATAACAGTATTATCGTAATTTTCTGTTCTTCTAGGAGGAGTTGTTCTTATATTTTTAGGGGTCTCCAATTTTATTGTTGAGTCGTATTCGAAATCCTTATTGGTTTAGGATAGTATTAATCTTTATTTGCTTTATAAATGTAAATCCTTATAGGATTAGGATAAGTCTTGGTTTATATACTCAAATCGTTAAAGGACTAGAGTAAGTCTAGATTTTATAGTTTTCCCATAAATATCTAGTCTTGTAATGAGTTTATATATTTCAATTAATAAAAAAAGTTTCATTGCAAGTATTGCCCTATAATTGTGTGACTAAATCCAACCTCTTAGCATGTGACTCTCTTGGATCTTGAGAGTGATTCTCAAAACCCTCAAATTTCTACCTACAATCTCCATTATATTCACTGCCACTATTCACAATACTGTTCACAGATACGACTTTTCATCAATACTGTTCATGAGTACTCTTCATAGTCTAGCTACAAGCTGTCCTACATCAAAGATAATACCAAACAAGTCAAAACTTATCAATGTTACAGACACAGGTAAAGCACCATCCCCATATACCTGAAAGGTAGGACATATCACGCCCATAATTTGCGATGGTATTATATTACAAATGGCTATTTTCCAGGATCAAAGAGACCAAAAATACTGGCACTGGTGGGACAGCTTATTTACAGACTGCTCAGATTTTCATTCTTTAGTAACCATGCAAATATATCAAACATAAGACAGAATACCAAGTGCAAGAAACTCCCCATTTTGCTAGGGTCAGGGAAGGATCTCATACGTGCACACAGCCTTCCTCCTACTTTTTCAGAGAAGCTACGAAGATAACATTATCATTCTTGTGCAATATCAGAACTGACAAATCAAGCACCTTTACAGTGCAAACACCACATCAGAAGAGTTTGTAGAGTTTTAGTTAATAAGTTTAATAGAAGAACAACGATCCATGTCCACCAATTGATCAGCAAGGAAAATGAGACCACATAAATAGCATATAATATCAGTTACCGCCGAACAACATAAGTGTTTGAACAAAAAATAATTCAGGGTGACATGAAGTTACCATAAGTAGCTTGTGCAAAATGGATTCCACATCTTCCCCCACATAGCATTTTATGGAACAAAAAAGTTACTTAACATAATGGAATAATGCAAATATCAGGCCAAACTTCACATAAAGGAACATGGAGGAAACAGTCATAAAGCATATTTATAAACAAAATTATAGTTAAAGAATTCCACCCGATCGTTCAACAAAATCCACATGAAGATCAAAAAAATACAGGTGATGCAGATCATAAGATATCACCAAAACAAAGAAATGAATGCCACTACACTGACTTGCCTGGGTCAATGTAGTTGCATCTGCAATAACAAAAGGAACATTAACAAACCGTGCCAAGGTTTTGGCAAGTAATGTCTTCCCTGTCCTTGAAATGGCATCAAAAACAGCAAACAAGTGACACCAGTAAATAATAATATAAAAAAATTCAAATTTTCACACCGCAAGTTAAAGTTAAAATGAAACAAAGACCACCTAAACATTTTCGGAAATGCGAATCATATCAAGAAGCAATAGAAAAGGACGCAGTACAATATGGGTATAATCATCTGTTTGGCATTAGTTTAGACAAAATTATAAAATTAAAGAACCACCATGATGGAAATATTAATTTTAAATTTCACAACATCATAATAATCTAAAACATTCAGCAATGTTTATTCACCCAGCACTAGTATCAAGAGCATAAATTCTTCTTCAATACAGCATCTCAAGTAGAGTGTGGATATAAGCAACTCATATGACAAGATTTTTTGTGCAGTTTGAGGAAATAAAAATAAGTCACTATCTCTGTCTCCCATCTACTCTGCATCTCTGTCCTCTGTTTTCTCCACCTTTAATAAACATATTTCTTTTTTTTTTCTTTAGTCTCTTTAATAATAGGACTGGCATTAACATTCTTTTTGTCTTAAATATAAACTTTCTGTCTTCTTTTTATATTTTGCCCTTTGTTTTGCTACAGATATGGATTCTCATAATTGTAGCAGTCATGGTTGCATACGAGATCCCACACATGCTTTTTGCATCCAAAATGGGGAAGCATTTATAATATATTAGTTGTTTTATGAATCGTGATGTTGATTTTAAATTTTCTAGCAAATTTTGTTTCTTCTGGGCCTTACCTTTCAAAGGCTTGTGCCTGAGGCCTGATCCCTGTGTCCTGGATTTCAGGATAGATAATACATACTATGAATATTGCTTTCATTCTTTATGAGACTGGTGCACGAGCTTTGTTTCTTAGTTTCTATGGTAGATATGTATAAACGATGAATATTAGTCTCATTTCTTTTTAATATGCTATTGGATACATTCTTTCTTTTGTGCCTCAACTCTTAAAAGCTTGTACCTTTAATTACAATTATAGATAAACTGTGCGGCCTCTTTAATATTCTTTTCATTTTTATTATAATCCTTGAATGGCTGATTGCATGTGGAACAGGATCATTGGATCACAGGATCAATAATCAATAACTAGGATAGCATGCACTATTGCCATTTATCATGTTCATCAAAAGAGTTGTTGACTTCTAACATGTTTGTTACAACTTAGGAAGTTAGGTCTGCAGGAGATTCAGGAAACAACAAAGCAGAAACTATGGATGATGATCGAGTGGAACTTGAGAAAAGTAACATTCTTTTGATGGGGCCAACAGGCTCAGGTAATTTGTCGTTATTCATATTGTGATTATTGTCCTCAATAACTTTTATTTATCATTATGATGCCTTTGTCACTTTTTAGCTTTAGGCGTGTTTTCTCAATGTTGATGTCAATTGGTGTTAGCAGTTTTCGTCATGCTTAGGGTTGAAAGTCATGCGGCCTAAAATTAATGCCAAAATTTCAGTATTCACTTTGTAGTAATTAGTCTAATACACAATTAATCCTCATTATAATTTAAACATATCATGCTTTTTCTTAGTAGAGAAAAGAGAAATTCATTCATCAACCCAGAATATAACTATTTTTTTATCTTCAAGATTTACAATATATCTATTGTAAGATTGAGAGATAAAAAGGTAAAATCAAATATCTAATCAAATTAAGAAATCATCACCAAACTGGCTTGTAGAGAAGCAGTGTAAAAATATTCATAGAAAGAGTTTGAACGAGGCTAGAACTGTTGATAGATTGAACCCGAATTTGAATATTCGTTGGTGACCGTAAAATTATGCATTTTAACATCAAGAGAGAAAATAACTGTTAGAAAAATCATTTTAGCCTTCAAATAAGTTGAACTAAATATTTTTTAGATTTAAAATTATCTTCCATATTAAGTGTAAAAAGACTCACATTAAGAAAGCTTAAATCATAAATTAACTTAGGAGGCGTTTGATTGGTGGAATTTTAAGAAAAATTAACTTAAGATTATTGAATTTTGGTGTTTGATTTGTCTAACAAAATTGTAGTTTTGGGACAACTATATTCTTGAATCATTAGACTCCACTTTTGTTTTCCTATCTATATAATAAAGTATTTTCTCATCTAAATCTAAAGATGTGTAAAAGTTACTTTCTTATGATCTATATTACATGGAAACGGATACAGGAAACGACAAAACGATATTTATAAAAAAATATAGAAAATAAAAACGTGGAAAAATGCAAAAATATTAAAAATATAAGCATAAATATATAAATATTAAAAAATACAAAGAAATTTATAAATATCAATAGTGTATATAAATATTTAATAATATTATTTATTTCAAACATAATTTACTATCAATAAACATTAAAATTAAAAAATAACAAATCAAGTAATATTTATTTCAAACATAATTTACTATCAATAAATATTAAAAATAAAAAATTAAGAAAAATAACAAATCAAATTTTCTAGAACAAAGAAAAATGAATATCTACAATTTCTTTAAAAAAAGTTAAAAGCAAAGGAGAGTGGTTAGAGGGATGGTCAAAATCCTATTGGAGCAACATCTTCTTCTTTGTTCTTTTCATTTTTTTATAAAATTCTCTCTTTTCAAGTGTTATTCCCAACTGAAAACGTCATACTACATATGTAGTACTTGTCTCTTTTTTTTTTTTCCCCTTTTTAATTAGCAATCCTGTTTGGTCACTTTCATTTTATAGTTGTATTATAATAAATTATGAACTTATACTCAATCTTATATTAATAGTGTACAGGTTAAAATAATGTCAAGAAAAAAAAAAGTGGTGATCAATATATAACAGAGGTGTGTCTTTGTTGCGCCTTGTGCCAAGAAAAGAATATGTCCCCAGGCAAAAAGGCACAGCTCAATTAGATCATCCACTGGAACACAAACAGAGCTTCTAGACCTAGCGCTTGTTAAGCTTTGAGCCTGACATTCAAGATCTTGGCAAAAAGACTATGTGCCCAGGCAAATAATGTCCTATTACAGCTTCTAGGCATTGTCACATAACCAACATATCATGCCTGTTAACCTCCCCAGCCAGATTTCCCTTATTTTTTTAACCTTTTATGGACTATATAATAAATTTAGCCATTAACAGAATAATCAACATTACCTAGGTTAGGCACTATATAGAAGCTAAGGCAAACAACATAACCCCAGCAATTTATATGACACGCATAATTCGACCCACCACCACCACTTCTCTACGACAATTCAATTTCCACCAAATTCCTTTCTTGAATCACGCCCACTTATCCGATTATCCAGTAGTTCAACACCCTTTTCCATGAATTCACCGCGTAGCGAGACTGGCTTAAAAGAAGTAAAATGATAAGGAGCGTTGGAAAAGTGGTCGTCCCATTTCGTACGGTGCGTGCGGTTAGAGCTGAACATGCCACCGGCGTGCATGTGATTTAACAAGAAGTATCTGAATTGGGATACTGTGAGACAAGCTGTTTCATTGGAAGGTAGAGGCTTGGATCTGAGGACCACAGCCATGGTGTCAAAATTTTCGCGGGAACGTCACAGAAAATGAGCTCACAAGAATGGGAAAATCATATACGAGTCCAAATGGAAAATCGATTGAGGGGTTTGAGGGAAGGGTGGATGAATTTAAGTGGGTATGTTTCAGAATTTACTATTATCATGTAAAGGTGGAGAAGTTTTGTAGGTAGACAAGTAAGAACAGAGATATTAGGAAGAGCATGTGGCACTAGAAACGGAAATATCTGACCAACGTTACTTGAGGTTTCGAGAAAATCTACTGTTTTGAGAATTGAAACGACGTTACTCTAAGCATCAGGCATATCAGCAAGTGAAATCAGAACATAGCGTCCAGCTCGAGCAGTTGATAAAAAATAGGTACCACTGCACGCGGGGCAAATCATATCGCGCGCCTCTACAATATGAATGAGAGCCTGATTAGAGCTGAGCATATGATCTAGAGTTTTGAAAAATTTTAAGATTGAACTGAAAAATCAGTCTTTTAAAAATTGAAGAATCAGAATCGAATCAAACAGAATGAAGAATTAGGACTGCATTAAATTAAAAATCTGTTTGGTTTCGATCTGATTTCTCAGTATTATTTGGTTATTTTATTTGGTTCGATTTTAAATTTATTTTTAAAAAAAATCATAATTCTAATTATTTTAATTTTATTATAACACAAAATAATTTGTTTTAAATCCATAAAATCAACAAAAATATAATTTTATAATTATAAAAAGAATTATATTAAGTAATATTCATGTGTACAAATTTATAATATATTTATAATATTTAATTTTTATATTTTTATTTAAACATATAACATATACATGTATTAAATTAATATATAATCCTAAAATTATATATATATATATATATATATATATATATATATATATATATATATATTGGTTCTTCGGTTCAGTTCAATTCGGTTCAATTTAGTTTTTAAAAAAGGATCGAGATGAAGTCTGATTTTAAATTAATATCGATTCGATTTTAGTTTTGCCCTGGTCGTTCTTTTACATTTTCGGTCTACTACTTATTTCAATTTTGTTTAGAAAACTTCAAAAACCATGTCCAACCCTACACAGCTTTCTTCTACGCATATTCTTTATTTTTTATTTTTGTTTCGTTTATTTTCCTTATAAATGAGATTTTTATATTTTGTATATATTATAATTTTATATATTCTCTATAATTATATTAATAATATATATATATATATATATATATATATATATATTATATTATATTATATAACTATATATAAATATTTAATATAATTTATATTAATTAATTATATTAAATTAAATTCTAAATTTTATAAATTAATCATATTATAATTATATTATATCATTATATTAAATTTATTATATTATAATTTTATAATATAATTATACTATATATTATTAATTAGCTTAAAAAAAATGAACTTGCAATTCATTGATAATGAATCTACAGTTTATATTAAATAAATTTATTTTTTACAAAAAATGAACATACAGTTTATTCATTGTGAATTTATAGTTTATAAAAAATGAATTTATAGTCTACATTAAATCCATAAAATCTTCATATAGAAGTTTGGATAAAAAAATGAACATATAGTTTATTACCAATGAACTTATATTTGGTAAAAAAAAAAAAAAACCTATAGTTTACTGATAATGAATCTACAATTTATATCAAATGAACTACACTTCATAAAAAATAAACTTACAGTTTACTCATAATAAATCTACAGTTTATAAAAAATAAACTTACAGGTTACTAATAATAATAAATGTATCTACACTTTATCAAAAAATGAAACTATAGTTTACTTATAATGAATCTACAATTTATACCAAATGAATCTACAATTTACAAAAAATGAATTTATAGTTTACTCATAATGAATTTACAATTTATAAAAAATAATCCTATAGTCTACATTAAATCAACAAAATCATCATATAAAAGTTTGGATAACAAACTAACATATAGTTTATTATTAATGAACTTACAGTTGATAAATAAACCTACAATTTACTGATAATAAATATATAATTTATATCAAATGAACTTACATTTTATAAAAAAAAAAAATAAATCTACAATTTACAAAAAATGAACCTATAGTTTATAAAAAAAAATGAATCTAGAGTTTATTCAAAACGAACTTATAGGCAAATATTAATGAACCTGTAGGCATACAGTAATGAATATATATGTAAATACTAATGAATATATATGATTTAATAAATCAACCAATATATAAAAAAGAATCTCAATATTAAAAGTCATTAATCTACATTTTTTAATTAATGAATCTACATTATTTAAGTAATGAATCTATGTATTTAAATCTAAAAAAATAGAAAAATATTTTTATATTGAAAAAGAAAAACCATAAAAAATTTTTATAAAAACCATAAACCCTAATCATTTTTTTTAAAACAATAAACCCCAATTTTGTTGTGTTGTTTTTGTTTGTTAACTGAGTGTAGCAAACATTAATAAGTTAAGGTGAGAGGCATATTTTTTTTTCTTTTGTTCTCAAGTGTGATGGGTCTTGGTCCATATTGTTGTATGGACATATGTGTATAATATAAAAACTCTTGCTTGTTGTGTATGTGTAGATATATATGAAACATCATATATATATATATATATGATGTTTCATATATATCTACATATGAAACAAAATCCATTGAATTTTCTCTCATTTCCATACAAGAATAGATAAAGGACATAACTTACCTACTAGTGCTTAATGTTTTGCCTTGTTATACTAGCACGTTAAACATCTTGATACAAAACTCAACTATATCTTTCTTCATCGTTGACCACCAAATATGTGACTGTAGATTTCTATACTTTTTTGTACTTTTAGGATGCATAACATATGATGCATTATGTGCCTTCTACATAATCTCTAATATCAAGCTATCAATATCTAGTACACAAACTTGACTACCTATCACTATCATCTCTAACTGAAAAATCAGTCTTCTTACCTTTTTGTTTCTTTAATAGTATTTTTCTAAAAATATGGATCCTTTCTTTGAGTTTCTCATACGAACAAGGTTGGATTAGATTTCTTACCCGTATACTAGAGAATAGTTGCCCAGATCAATCAAACCAAGTATTGGAGTTTTGATCTTCAAATCCTAACTAGACCTTTAAAAAACTTGTTTCTAGCAATCTAAGTTATTAAAAGATTCAAAGTTATGTTAACTCAAAATCCTAAATCAACAAAGTCAATTTAAGATTAGAATTAACAAGTTTGTGACATTATTAAGCTTTCACTCAACAATCTCACCAAGTCCACTTAAGAACTCAAGAAAAGAATTTTATCTCACAAGCAAAATTGCTAATAAAAATAATATTGATTGAATGAATGCCTTCTTGGCTGAATATGAAAGTTATTTATAGTCTTACAATGTTTAATCCAAAACCTATTAGGATTTAGTTACATTCCTTAACATAATTCAATATTTCATAATTTAATAAGAAAAAAACAACAATCCTAAACTAAATAGGAAAACTAAAGGAACATTATAATTGGTCAACAAGATTGGATCAAGATATTTTCCTAACTAAAGAACAACTAATCCTAAATAAAAAAGGAAAATGATTCAACATAATAAGGAAATTCTAATGGTATTAGGAAACATTGTCAACTATGGAAATCTTGCAATAATCTTTGATTTTGGGTTTAATTTCCATGCTTACACAACTCGGGGCTCTTTTTACATGCCTTGGCCAAATTGGTTATGATTTAGTGCTCTCCACAAGTTGGGCTCCATTGTATTAAGTTAAGTGCTCTATTTGAAGAGTTTAAGCTCTCATCATCTTTTAATTAGGCTTCATGCATTCTTTGCTCTTTTTGGGCTAATCCAAGTGTAACTCTTTGTTGTATGAATGCTCCAATTATATCCTTAAACTTCGTTATCTCTTCCCTTGTGATTAGGCCTTAAAGTTGAAGTGGATCCTTTACTAACTTGTCTTAGCCATCTGCATCATTCCCTTTTTCCTCAAGATGATTCGTCATTGAATCTAGACCTATAAGAAAGCAAAAACCAAATATAAGACCTAACAAAAAGAATCATAATTAAGCTTACCACATAAATTATAAGTCTTTCCACCCGGATCGAATACAATATGCATAGAACCACCTATAATAGGGTTAGTATATGTAAAATCTAGCAAAAAAAGTTTGAATCAAAATCAAAAGTCTAAAAGAAACTTCAGTATATGTTTTCCATCTAGAATGGAAAAATACTAAAACATCAATTTCCTTTAAAATGAAAACACTAGAAGATCTAGGTTTCTCAAAACAAGATTTAGAAATCAAATAAGAACATGAAACATAATAATTTTTGAAATCAAAAGAAAACTTTCTTCCTAACCAATGCCTCAAATAGAAAGAAAAATAAACCAATGGTTTATAAACATTAAAATAAGAAGAAGAACATTTAGAAAGATATAATTTTGAAAAATAACTAAGGTCTTTTAAAAAGAACACACTTCTAGAATGAAAAAAAAGACTTGTAAAAATAAGAATTATAAGAAGTCAAACTCTTGGAATTAAAAGAAGACAAACTAAAATAGAATTGAAAAGGAAACAAATGTTTAAACAAAAAGAGTTCTTTGAAACATAAAAACACAAAGAAAAATATTTATCACTAAAAGAGAAAGGATTAAAAAATTAAAACATGAAAAAAAAAGGACTATCACATTGAAAACAATAAGAAAAACATGAAAAACAGTTTGAAGAAAAAGAAGAAATGCTAAGAGAAGGAGAAAAATGTTTAGAATAAAAGAAAACCTTTAAAACACAAAAACAAGTATTTAAAGAAGAAAACAAATTAGAAATGCAAAAACAATACTTAAAACAAAAAGAACTATGCCTAAAATACATAAAAAAAATGCACAAACATCTAAACATGAATTAGAAAGCTCCCTTTTACACAAATTTGCAACCTCACTCTTCATTATAACACCATTATCAATATTAAAAGTAAAGTTGGCTTCTTTGCTAGGCTACTCCATTGAAAACCATTCTTCATAACCTTGCAAAAGAGAAAACACTATACAAAAGATTATAAAGTTCGTTAGTTGCATAATATATCCCTTTGAATAAAAACCTGATTGTCACCTTAGAAGATAACTTTCGTTACTTTTTTTTTTTTTAACATTAGAGTTTTCTTTTACGCACCCTTTCCTTTTGCATGCACCTCTCTTTTTTTATGTGCATTCATTCTAAACTCTCCTTTTCCCACTCTTTGCTCGCACCTCTCATGGGTTTTCTCACAGCTTTTCTTTTATAGTGTTAATTCTTTTTCTTTCTCAAACGTGTTTTCTCTCTCTCTCTCTCTCTCTCATTACTTTGTCTTTTAGCTAATCAAGAAGTACATCATCATATATGAGATTTACAATTTAAACATTGGAAATACCTTTTAATGGTGATGTCTTATCATTATGTAAATTAGTATTATCACCATTCTCTAATATAATCGTAGCCTTTTTATCTGTACAATCATGTTCAAAATATTGGCTTTTAATACTTATATCATCATGTAATTATACCTTTAGAGATAAAAATCTCATCATCAATGGTAGCCTTTTGATGTTTCTTTTTGGCTCGCCTCATGCTTACCTCCTCTTTTTGGTAGCATTCTTTATTACCACTAGAATTGAGTAAGTCTCTTTTTTTTTCCAAATTGATTTCCCATGACTAGCTTCATTTCTTTCCAAGTGGAAATAAGGCCTTCTCCATAATACTTCTAGTTGATTGTACTTGATCCTACCACTTCTATGCTTTACCTTCAAAACTATCAACAATAGTTATTACTTTTGTTTCTTCGAAATAGTTATAGCATTCAAACTTAAGCTCCACCTTCTTTTTCTATGTTAGGTACTCTTTGGGACCATATTTTCCATCGAATTTTGTCATTTTTGGCTTGTAGTTGTTATTGCAAGCTCGACTCATCTTATGGTTCAAATTTGATAGATTATTCATCAATTGTTTCATTTGATCTAACATGCTTTTTATTGAGCATATAAATTCATCCTTTTCTATCTCTTCAAACCTGTCATTATATAAGAAGAAGCAAGAAAACAAATAGAATCCTCACAACACTCAATGATGTGATACACTCAAAAGATAGCACTTACACTCATGTTTAACTCAAAATAGGCTTTTACCCTCTTTTAAGCTCATCGCTCTTGTATTTTACCTCTTTTGGATTCTTTTCTTTAAGTTTTTTAGGGACTTAAGTTACTTAATGTGGAATTCAAGCCTAAACCAAATACAAACAAGCAAACTAATCCTAGAAAGACTTAGCAAACAAAGGATTCAAAATCAACACAATTGGTGCAAGAAATAAATCTTTAAAGCCCTAATCTAAATTTTAAGATCAAAAAGGAATTTTGAAGTGGTAAGATGGTGTTTTGAACTCAAAATTGGTGGAAGATCAAGCCTAGGTTGAATGCAAATCAAAGAATTGAAATCAACTGCTTTTGGTGCAAAACAAGTTTTTATGCAATTTCCAGCTTCCTTTCTTTCTTTCTTTTCTTTTTTTTTTTACTTTTTTTTATGTTGTTTTTTTAAAATCTTTTCTTTTTGTTTTTTACTTTTTCTTTTTTTTTTTTTTTTTTGACCTTGGAAGCTAAAATAGAACTAAAATTGAAAGAATTACACAGAACAACTCAAAAATCATGCAATATCAAGTAAAAGTAGAATGGAGTAAGATTAGGATCAAATTCATAATTTCACCTTCCCCTTGAATTTGAATGATGTGTTTCAGATCTATACACTTAAAAAACACCAACAAAGTGAGTAGACACAAAAGAAATGAATTGGAATGAGAAACAATGAAGAAATTACAAGAAACAAGCTAAAAAAAAAGTTTTCCTTAATTTAAGAAAATTTTGGCAACTTCCAAATTTCAAAGAATTTCTGGCATCAAACACTTAAATTCTGCAAATTAAGGATACAAGAAGGGTTAATTGATGAAAAAATTCGAATTTGGATGGAAGAAAAACAAGAAATCAAAGATTTGCAAAGTTTCTTAATTTAAGAAAATTTTGCACAAGTATGTGATTTTGATGAAATTTCTTGATGAAAATTGAGATGAAACAATTAAACAAGCTAATTTAATGATTGAAAGTGAAAACAAATAGATTGGAACTCAATTGAACAAGTAGAACCAAGTTGGTGCTAGAATGGCTTAAATCTCAAGTTTCCTTATATTAAGGAAATTTTAAAAAGAAATATGTTCCAATTAGATTCTAAGCAAAAACATTTTTGGATTATAAAACACACTAATTTAATTATGGAAATCAAAGAAAAATAGAATGGAAACACAATGGAACAAGAACAACCAAATTGCACAATGATAAAGTGCTAATTTGCAATTTGGGAGTTTTTTGGGATTTTCTTGATATAAACAAATTAAAATTGAATTCTATCACAGAAGAATGATTAAATATGTATGATAAGACAAACTAATTTGATGGAAGAAAAGTAAAGAAAATAGAATTGAATATGTTAGAATAAAAATAGACAGAATTAGAGCTCTATGAAGGAGATAATACTAAATTGATGCAAAAATAATACAAAAACAATAAGAACACAAATAACAATGAATTTTGAAGATAACTTACTTGATTTAAAGCCTTAACTCTTATACCAAATGATATAAACAAGGTTGGATTAGATTGTTTATCTGTATTCTTTAGAATAGTTACCTAGATCTATCAAACCAAGTATTGGAGTTTTGAGCTTCAAATCTCAACTAGACCTTTAGAAAACTTATTTTTAGCAACCTAAGTTATAAAGATTCAAAGTTATGTTAACTCAAAACCCTAAATCAATAAAAGCCAATTTAAGATTAGAATGAACAAGTAAGTTTGTGAAATTATCAAGTTTTCACTCAATAATCTCACCAAGTCCACTTAAGAACTCAAAAAAAGAATTTAATCTCACAAGCAAAATTGCTAACAAAAGTAATATTGATTGAATGAATGCCTTCTTGGTTAAATATGAGAGCTATTTATAACCTTACAATGCTTAATCCAAAACCTATTAGGATTTAGTTACATTCCTTAACAGAATTTAATATTTCCTTATGTAATAAGGAAAGGACAATCCTAAACTAAATAGGAAAACTAAAGGAACATCATGATTGGTTAATAAGATTAGACTAAGATATTTTCCTAACTAAAGAACAACTAATCCTAAATAGAAAAGGAAAAAGATTCAGCCTAAGAAGGAAATCCTAATGGTATTAGGAAACATTATCAACTAAGGAAATCTTGCAAGAATCTTTGACTTAGGGTCTAATTTCCATGCTTACATGACTTGGGCCTCTTTTTACATGCCTTGGCCAAATTGGGTTATGCTTTAATACTCTCTATAAGTTGGGCTCTATTATTAAGTTAAATGCTTTATTTGAAGAGTTTAAGCTTTCATCATCTTGTAATTGGGCTTCGTGCATTCTTTGCTCTTTTTAGGCTATACCAAGTGTGATTCCTTATTATGTGAATGTTGTAATTATCACCTTAAACTTCTTTATCCCTCCCTTTATGATTGGGCCTTAAAGTTGAAGTGAATCTTTTGCTAACTTACCTTGGTCAACAGTATTAGCTTCTCTAAGTTTATCATTTGTTACAGGTTTTAACTAAAGTGTAGCCATTGAAGTTGTCACATTCATAATCTCAAATTCACATTTAAAGTATGAAGATTAATGAAGGATGTCAAATTATAACCAACCATACTAGCAACAACAACTAAAGCTTTTTTGCTCAAAGCATCAACAACAACATTAGCCTTACTCAAAGATAATCAATAGTGAAATCCTGGTCCTTCAATGATTCTATCCATCTTTTTTGCCTCAAGTTCAATTATGTCTATGTTAGAATATATTTTAAGATTTTATGATCTATCAAAATCTAAAATGTCTCTCTAAACAAGTAATGCTTCTAAATTTTTAAGGCATGGACAATGGTTGTCAACTCCAAGTCATGTGTAGGATAATTCAACTCAGAAGACCTTAGCTATCGAGAAGCATAAGTTATCACCTTTCCATGTTGCATTAATACACAACTTAACCCTTGTCTCGATGCATCAATTTACACCACAAATTCACCATTTATTGATGGCAATGTCAAAATTGGTGTTGCAGTCAACCTCTTTTTTATTTCCTCAAAACTCTGCTAACATTGATCATCACATTTAAATGCTACATTGCTAACATTAATCATCCCATTTCAATGTTACATTCTTTCTTAATAATTTTATTGATGGTTTGGCAATAATTGAGAATCTGTCTACAAATCGTTTATAATAACTAGCCAACCTGAAAAAACTACGCACCTTTGATATATTTTTAGGTGGATCCCACTCCAAAATGGCTTTCACCTTAGTTGCATCAAGTTGAACATCATGTCTAGACATAAAATGCCTTAAAAAGACCACTTATTTTGTCCAAAAGTCACATTTACTCAATTTGGCATATAACTGCTTTTATTTTAAAATATGCAATACGATTCTTAGATATTATTTGTGCTCTTCATGATTTTGTGAGTATATGAGAATGCCATTGATGAATACAATTACAAACTTTTCAAGATTGAAAGATATGATTCATTAATGCTATAAATATTGTTGGTCCATTAGTTAATCAAAAAACCATAACAAGGAACTCATAATGACCACTAATGTGAAAGGTAGTTTTTAAAATATCTGACTCAACAACCCTCAGTTGCCAAAACTAAAATCTCAAATCAATTTTTGAAAATACCATTACACCTCGAAGTTCATCCAAAAAATCATCAATTCTAAGTAAAGGATATTTATTCTTATCGTTACTCGATTCAATTGTCTATATTCAGTACATAATTGCATACTTTCATCTGTTTTCTTGAGAAATAACACTAGGTCCCCCAAGGAGATGTACTAGGTTGAATGAAACCTTTTTCCAATAACTCTTCTAATTGTTTCTTTAATTCTTGCAATTTCACTATTACCATTCAATATGGTGCAATGGAAATATGTGCTATTCTTAGTAAGAGCATACTCAATGGTGCTCTTTAAAATAAATAGCATATTTTGGGTAATAAAGAGTATTTTAAGGAATAAAGAGTAAATAAATTTATTTAAGTCCAATAGGCTTTTTAGATTTCACTCTTATTTTATTTTTTCCCATAAAATCATTTAATATTAATTTATGAAAAGACAAAGAAAAAAAATTTTCAAAAAAGAAAAATAATGAAAAATAAGACAACAATTATTGATATGTATAAAAATTGAATTATATTAATTACATTCATATAAAGAGTGAATATTAGCTCTTGACATGTAGAGAGTCAAACTGACTCTTTAATATATAATTTAGAGTTAAAGAGAGAGTTGAAGTCCTATTTTCTTCAACCACTCATTATAATAAAGAGTTTGGATTGAATAAAAAGTGGATTAGAGATGCTTTAAGGTCTCAATAGTAAAATCAACTTCTTTATGTGGTGGCAAACTAGATAGTTCATCAAGAAATACTTTTAGAAACTCTCTCGCCATAGGAATGTTGCCAACCTCAGACTATGAACACTAATGTCCACTACAATAGCTATAAATGCATTACAACCTTCTTTGATAAATTGAAATGCCTTAACAACTGAGACCAAACAAGCTGAAATAGTTTTACGCTCCCCAACAAATATAACTCTTAATTGTCCTAAAAACCTAATCATAAACTCTTTAGTATGACAATCTAGAACTGCATGATGCTTTGCTAATTGGTCCATACCCAGAATAATATCAAATTTCTTAAAGTTCATCAATATCAAATCTACAAGCAATAAAACACCACACACTAGCATTAGACAAGTTCTACATACTTTATTCATATCGTTCCACTTATGATGCAAATTTTAAAGGTATAAATGAATGCATAGATCCTAGGTCCATCAAAGCATAAGCATTTAAATCACAAATAGAAAATGTACCAAAAACAACTTTAAGAGTTGTTGAAGCCTTTTGATGAGTAATAACATAAATTGTTGAAGCCTTTTGATGAGTAATAACATAAACTCTAGCATGAGGTTAAGTATGTGCTACTTGCCCACTACTAAAAGCTAAAGTTGTTCCACCATGTCCTCATCTACCTTTACCTCAACCTTTTACTCTACTTGTGTCATGAAAATTCTCCCAATAATACTCTACCCAACCACTTAAGACTCTCTTCTAATCAGACTTGCCATTACGCAATCTCAACTTATATGTCTTAGCTGTCAACAAGTATAACAAGTAATCCTTTTAGGTCCCCAACGCTCTCCAAAATGAGTTCTTCCATTAGTACGGGCTACACCTCTACCCATTATGCCAACTAGTCCTCTCCTACTCTCTGAGCCTTCAAACCACTATAGCTACCTCTACTAGATGTTATTGATATTGATCTATAAGGCTGACTCTGACCTCTGCCTCTTTGATTACTCGTAACTCCTTAAAATCATAATCCCCTAGATGATGTGAAACCACCTCTTTTTGTTACCCTATTTGGTTCTCCACTCCACCTTGCATAACTTCTCTTTCTTTTTGTCTTAATTGCATTCTTCTCTTAGATCACCTCTTCAACTGACATAGCTGCTGCTAATAGTATAGTAGAATTGGTTGGCTTAACTGCTAATTGGTTTCGAATTTCTAACCTCAGTCCCCTATCAAATTTCTAGCACTTTAATTCCTTTATAACTATATACTCTAAGGCATATCTTGATAGTTTAACAAATTGTATCTCATAATATGCCACCATCATATCATTTTGCTTCAACTTAAAAAACTCCTTTATTTTATTATCTAAATCTACTGCTAGTGTGCATTGATTTGCAAACTCCCTTAGAAAATCATTTTAGGTCAAAGTCATTAGTTGGGTAGTGCTACTTGGAATAGTCTCCTACTAATCCAAGGCATTCTTTTGAAGTATGGATGTTGCATACTTCATCTTTTGCTCTAATCACATTCAAGATTATTTAAGATTCTTTCAATTCTTTTAAGCCATTCCTCAGTCTCAATAGGATCTATAGTGCCCTTAAAGTCAATTGCCCCTTGCTTTCTCAATATGTCATAATTCTTGTCTATAGCGGGTTTTACATATGGTTGTATAGCAAATCTTTGCATCATCTCAACAAACTATATGATATTTAGGTTTACACCTATAGCTGAGTTATTCCCTAACATCTTAAGATGATTTGCAACATGCTCATGTGCATGAACAGACTCATCCCTAACATTATAGGCAAACATAAAATCTACCAAGTGCATCCATACTCCTATATGCCAATGCATGAAAGTATTAACACAATGTATATGTCACATACAACATATTCACATTACACATGTATATAGAATCATTTATCCGCTCTAATGCTAACAAAATGTGACATCCCATTTTCTAGATTTTTTTTTATTTAACTTTACTCAATTTGTTAAGTAGTTTGAGTTATTAATCCACATTCAATAGTCATTTTCAAGTCATATGCATTAACTCATTCATCAAGCATGGAGGTACTAAAGTGGCATAACATTATTAGAACTCTCTCATGGCATCCTATTATCATTAAAAGACCCTTCTTCATTATTTTAAACACATTATATATCTTATATTACAACATAGTAACTATTTACAACAAACACATATGGCTAAAAACAAAACTCTAAAAGACTGCATATTAGCCCAATCTCTATCAGACTAGTAGATAACAACTTCAAAATGCAGACTGGATGCAATCTCTAGTCTACTCTTCCTGATAGATAATTAAATACAAAAGAGTGAGCTTACATATTCAGTAAGTAAACATTTAATGATTTTTCAATCACAAATAGTATCAAAAGCATTTAAATATAAATAACTCATCATCTCTCATTTATACATGAAATAAAAAGTTTTTAATCTTTAATATCACACAGGCTATCAAATATTATTGTCACACAACTGTTAAATGTTATTGTCATACAGACTATAAGATATCATTACCGTATAGGCTATAGATATCATTGTCACATAGGTTATCAAATGTTGTTATCACAAAAGGCTATTATATATTATTGCCACAAAAGCTATAAATCATTGCCACACAGGCTATCATATATTATTGCTTGCTCAAACAATATCAAGTAATAGTCCTTTAGCAAATCATTTATAAATCTAATAAAATTCTAGCAACATAATGACTGATAACAATACCCATCAATCTTAGTAAATCATATCACAAAATACTTCCATTCTTACGCCATAATTTATCAACATCTCATCAAAACAAACAATTCAAAAATGTAACAATCCTTTCATCAAAGTATTCATTAATATCATCTCATTAAATAATATTTCAATCTAGTAAATATAAGTTCATGGCATTTAATGAATCATATATTTAAGTACCATTAGCTATTTACTTATCTTTGTCTCCAAGCGCTATGGTCCTACTGAAGCTTTCTACAGGCTAGCGCACTAGAGGGAAAAGGAGGAAATGTTCATAATGAAATCTCTACTGAGCTTTTGAATGGTCCTAACTTATTCTAAATATTATCTTCAGTGCCTTGAGGACCTATTTTAATACACTCAATCAATCCATAGTGATAAAGTAACATTTATATCTCTTTATGCATGTGTGCTTTAGTAAAATATTATAGTCTTTATAGGCTTTTTCTATAATTATTTTTCCCTAATAAATCTAAATGACTTGAATCATTTTTAAATTTAACTAGACATATATGGGTACAATATATCCAAAATTCAGCTCAAAATATGAACTATATAATTTATGGTGAATTTTATAAATTTGTCCTATTTTGTTTGTAATTGTACATTAAACAGTTTCATAAACTTAGCTATATCTTAAAATGTAGAAGTCTAATTGAAAAAATACTTTACAAAAAATTAGTTAACATAAAAATGAACATTTTTCATGTTTCACACATTCTCTAATTTAACTTTTAAGGTCCTCAAAAAAAGTGGTCAATCTTAGACTTTGTTAGCATGAATAGGTTCGAAATCAATCTTGATCAAGGAGGCATATCTCTTAACACACAAAATATTAAGAAAAACTATTTTACAAGCATTTAGATAAGACATAAATCTATGATTTTCATGTTTTTCACTTTGTGAAGTTAAGAAATTTAAAACTCAAGATGTTAGTGACATTGGGAAAATTTGATGTATAAAAGGCTTCGCAAATTCATGGTAGCACACTCCATTTATTAAAATTTTTCAGTCTTTATATTAGACTGACATTTAGGTTAAAATTTTTCAATGTCATTTTCTTATACAAGTGTATCATGAAAAGAAATATTCAATTGGAACATCATCCTATAGAAAGGAAATATTAAATTAAATAGCATAGACATCTATAATCCAAAATCATAGAAATAATGTACTTCTCGCCACTACATCATCAATATTGCATAATACCTAAATTCATACAATGTAATGATATTCATGAACTTGCTGCTAATGCTTGCAAGTATTTGATAGTTTAGCGTTAGCTATTTAAACTGAAATTAGTTATTTCAGTTGCATGTATTTTTGCTTTTATTATTAAATGAATCAATCAAATCACTCATAATTGACATTGTATAAAACATTGTAATAAATTTATATTTACTTATGTTATATTATGAATTAATCAATCATTGACATTTACTTTACACTTTATTGTAGCATATTTTACTAAATCACACTTTACTATATAAATTTTGTATTTATTAAATTATCGAACTAATTATAGAATTACTCTCAACTGACACTTTACTTAATTAAATCACTTTTAATTAGTATTTTTCTTCTAAATTCAACTTTTTTACTAAGAACTACTTGTTGTAATTTTCTTTTTGGCTTTAAATGGAAATTACTTACTGTAATTTTTATTACTTATATAGGTGTTTTTGTTGAGGTACGTGATAAGGAGATGTTTGATGAAGGCAGTAACAATGTAGGATTTGATGATATTAGTGAGGTGCCCATAATGATCCTATAGAGGTGGTTACTGAAATTGAACTTCATTCACACATTGAGACAAAAGATGAAAATGAAAGGGAAGGTAGTTGGGTAATGCATCTGATAAAGATGATGGGGAGTTTGTGTTAACTATAAAGAATAAAAAAGCATTTAGGAATACTCTTTTTGACTATGGCAATGGATTAGAGCTGAATGATTTGATTGACATAAACAGTCATGCTAAGGATATAAGTGGTATTGGTTTTAGAGTTTAAAATAAAAACCACAGTAGAAATTATGGTGATTCAATTAGTAAATATGAAGAATTTGGTGGGGAGAGTTATGACACTCCTTATAGCAGTGATGAGGGGGATCTGCAAATCAACCATGAAATAAAGAGTAAGAATAAAGTAGTGTACAATTCTACTTATGACCACAACATCGTTGAATTTGTTCCAAGGATGATTTTTGAGTTTGTTGTTCAAATAAAAGAGGTTGTTCAGGAATATGGAATTAGGAATGATTTTGTTCTATCTTAGGCAAGAACATGTAAAAAAAGAATGGAAGCCAAGTTTTATGGTACATGTAAATGGACTATTTATAGTGCTAAGATGCAAAATGAGGCTACATTTATTGTTAGAAGAACTTTCAATGTTCATAGTTGTTACAGGAAAGAAAGACACAAATAGGCAAGCTAATTCTAATTAATTAGCTAAAGAATTTTTGAGTCACTTTAGAAGCAAAGTAACCTATGGAATAAATGAAATGCAAGTTGAAATAAAGGAAAGAGTATGGCTTAATAGTGATTTGTTGGGTTTGCTATAGAGCTAGGAAGAAGGCATTCCAAATTTTAAGGGGAAGCCTTAAAGCACATTATGCAAAATTTCATTCCTACAAGGTTGAACTTCAAAGAATAAATAAGAAAGAAACATTTGAGTTTGAAAATGGTAAACCATAGTGGATAGTTTTTATTTATTTTTTATATTTATTTTTAAAATGGTGAACCATTGTTAGATGGGCAATCTATATTTAAGAGATTTTACATTAAATTTTTAGCAGTATGACAAGGGTTTCTAGGTGGATGTAAACTTATCTTATCTTATGTCTCAATGGTTATTTTTTGAAGACTTTGATTTGGGAGGGGGGTGGGTGGGGGTGGGGGGTGGGGTGTTGGGAGAGGAGAGCATTACTCTATGCAATTGGAAGAGATGGGAACAACCAAATGTATCCCATCTCTTGAGCTATTGGTTTTTAACATTACTATTTCAAGATCTCAATAATACAACAAGACACAAAGTTAATTTATTATCACTTATGTAATTTATATAATTTTTTCACATGAGTTATTTAATTTTATTTCTATCATAATGCACTATTATAATTTCTATATGTTAATTATTGATTTGACTTTTATTGTGTTATATATGTTTTCAGGACTTTATAAATGTAATACATGAGTTGGTACCTCATGTAAAACATAAAAATTATACTAGATATGTTTATGCTATCTAAAACAAGAAGAACCATGGGATAAAATACAAGAAAATTTTTTAAAAAGCATGCAATGCCATAAAATGAAGTTGAGTTTAATAAGTTAATGGTGGAAATGAAAGAATTAAGTATGATTGTAAATGAAAAATTCATGATGTAAGGGCCATCTCATTTCGATAAAGTTTTTGTTAACACTTGTCCAAATGTGATTTGGTGACATCAAAACTAGTATATGCATTTAATGGCTACATATGCAAGGCTAGGACATGCCAATCATTAACATGCTTGAAGAAATAAGGACATATTTGATGGAGAGAATAATCAAAAGAATGAAATGATGAAGAACTAGAAAGATGAGATTTGTCTAAGAATTAAGTAGAAATTAGAGAGTGTTAAGTATGACATTAGATTTTGTGTTGTCATGACTACAGTTGGAGATAAGTTTCAAGCGATAGTTGGAGAAGATCAATTTGTGGTTTGCTTGGGCCCAAGGACATGTTCATGTAGAGCATGAGACATAAGTGGCATCCCACACTTTTATATTCTTACATCAATCAACTATGTTAGGCATGATGATTTGGACTATATTGATCCTTATTACAACGAGTCCAAGTATTTTGAGGTTTACAAACACTTATTAAAGCCTATCAATGGAGTAAAGATGTGGCCAATTGTGGATATAACAACTTTTCCCTATAAAAAAAATGCTAGGGAGGCCAAAAAAATAGGAGAA
Source organism: Omphalea diandra (assembly GCA_949677035.1). Classification (NCBI taxonomy): domain Eukaryota; kingdom Viridiplantae; phylum Streptophyta; class Magnoliopsida; order Malpighiales; family Euphorbiaceae; genus Omphalea; species Omphalea diandra. The sequence continues at coordinate 31,248 of CATIWR010166222.1, read as the reverse complement.
AAGCACCTAATAAAGAACCCAAACAACTAAGTGTACTCATGAGATTTGGGATGCAAATGACATGTCAACATTGTTTAAATGTTGGCCAAAGCGAAAGAGCTTACTCAAATGTTGACAAACTCATAGCTCCTATAGTACCTAAGGTAAATTGTATAAATTTTATGTTGCATTGAATTTTGTGTGCTTGCTAAAATTTTGTCATTTTTATAATTTTATAGGCAAATAAAGGAAGGCCCAAGAAGGACCAAAATGAAAGACTATCTGCTCCTTCTGAAAACCCTAGAAGAAACTTAAATTCAACTCACTGCTCCAAACACATTAAAAGCTACTACTATCCAATCTACACTAGCTATTACATCAAAGTATATCAAAAGTAATATTGCAAACGAGAGGAAAAAGGCAATGTGCCTTTATGATTGTGTTTTCTATTTTTGTTACAACAAATGGGATGGTGGAATTTTATTCTATGATGTGGGTTTTTTTTTTTTTTGATAGGCTTATGAAGGATTTGGTGTTGGAATATTCTTAGATTCATGGAATATTTATTGTAGAGTTAGGATCCATTTGTTTCACAGAAATAACTTGTTTGAGAAAAAAACATTTTCTAAGGAAAAAGTTTTCTAAGAAAATATTTTCTAACATATTTTGGGATATTTGGACCACACTACAAACAATATTAATTTTTGTTTTGATTTATTAGATTATAACAAAATTCATATCATAAATATTTTATATTTAGACTATTCATTATTTAAAATTAGAAAAAAATATTAAAAATGAAATTTTTTTATAGGTTCCACATATCATCGGTGACCACTGCCAGTCAAAAGATGATAGGTGATGAGTGCCGATAGTCAATGATGATCAATAATAATAAATATATGTATTTATATAATTTATTTTTCATTTAGATGAATTTGTCAAAGTTCGAAAGTGGCTTCCCTTTTTAAAATAGGAAGTATTTTTTTTTTTGAAAAATGACTTAATTTTCCCTTTGATCAGGGAAATATTTTTTATTGATTAAATTTTCTAGATGTGCCAAATAGAAAAAAATGTAGAAAATATTTTTCTAAAAATATTTTTTGCAAAATAAATGGAGCCTTAGTATAATTTAATTTTCTTTTATGTTTATTAGGATTGATTATTTCATAAAGTATGGATGACTTTTGTGATTTTGTTTTCTTTGGATTGTTTAGATGCTAGGTGAAAGTAGCTTAAGATTTGTAAGTAGTTTACATGCAACAACCCAAGTAGCCAAAAGTATCTACATAACTCAACACTTACAAAATTTTCAACTATTAGGAACTCAAAGTTCATAAAATTCAGTTATGCTCAAATCCACAACCTTCCAAATAGTTGCTCTTGGACCAGTGCAAAATACAAATAAGTCCAAGGAAAAGGGAAAGGAAAAATGTGACAAGTGCAAAATATAAACAAGCAGCTTGTGAATATTTTTTTGCCATTTTATAGCTGCTATTGAATTTTTTTTTTTTTTTTGGTGGCAAACTGTGGTACCTATGTTTTTGTGGCAAACAATAGCCAAATGATATTTTTTACTTTCTATCTGAACAAACTGTGCCAATAATGCTTGTTATAGAACAATTTTTTTTTTTTTTTGTAAAGTGTGTTCACACTTCGACTAACGTCATATTACATTTTACATCATTATGCAGAATATTTTATGGATGCATATTGACACTTGAATTATATTGATTTGTCTTTTTTGTTGGCATCTTCACCAGCAATTAGTCAATGAATTGTTTTCTTTTGCAGAGATCTATTTCTCCTTTTCTCATTACCTTAACTTTGATTTTTTGTCTTTACATGATTGTTGTTTTAAATAGGGTGGAATCGACATATGTCCACTACCATTACTTGAAGCTTAAATTTGATCATTAGTAATATTAATACAAATTGATTAAAATTAAATAAAATTTGCTTATAATTTAATATATATATATATCACAATTCACTACCAATTACAACTACCACATTACCAATTTCGTAATATAATGCAATTGCCTATTTCCAATTACCACTAACACATGAACAATTTTATAGTAACAAAAAAGATTTCCATATTTCATTTATTCCATAACAGTAAATATTAATACAATTTCCATTAACTTAATAATTTATATTCAACCTAGTCAAGGCAAGTGCATGACGTTCTTATAATGAAGGCAACATCTATAAAACACATTACAAATATAACTTTTCTATCCCTTGCATATCTGGAAGCCATTTTCCTTTACAATTTTCTTATTTCTTGAGTTAGCAACAACCTTTCTTCCTTCAATTTTGAATAATCTTTTTTTTCTTCCAAGTTTTTCTCAATTTCCTTTACTTTAAGCTCTAACACCCTTCCGCCACTCTCTTTCTTCAATAGTAGTTCTTTATTTTCATCAATTTATTTGTAAAGCATCTCAAATACCATTTTATCTCTCATAGAAGTGTCGCACGTAACTTCCTCCTAAAAAGGACAACGAAAAAACCCTCTATTGGGATTTTTCCTAGTCATTGAAGTATAGCATCACAGATCAACAATGTGCTTCAAATAATATTCCTTCTACTTCTAGGTGAAGTCATTGAGGTTGAACCACACCAATTTATGAAACACTAGATCTCTCTACATCTGGAACATTAAACAAGTAAATTTTTTACCACATAAAACATTAACCCTTTAAATCAAACATAAATGCCCATTACCTTCTCTAAAATAATAAAAGAGATAATACGTGAAAAATAGAAAAGAGAGAACGAGGATTTGGGCTTCGCGGAAACAAAGAATGGATGAATGAGAGATACCAAGTGAAGAAGACAGAAAAGTGATGGTAAATATTTAGGGTTTCTTTTCCATTTTCCAAATCTAACTATAGTTAGTCACACTAACTCAAATGTGATGTGTAAGTAAGCTTCATATCACTACATCTATCTCATGCCACCATGGACGCCAAGTTAACTTCCACATCAGTTAATTTTGGCCCAAACATACACTTGGCCAAAATTGTACTTAATTTCTTGATTTTTGCCTGTATAGATAATTTTAAAAGATTTGACTAAAATTGCACTAATTCAAAAATATTGAGATTTTTTTTTTTTTACCATTAAGCCTTATAAAAATACAATAATATGTTACTTTTATGATTTAACCTTTTGTACATCATTATTATTAATAATTAGCACCTTATATGAATTTTCAAATTGAATTAAATGATATTAAGAAATCAAATTAAATGCAAGTAAAAAAAATATGAATAAAACACATGCAAACTAATTTAAATAAATATTATAGCTATTATGAAAAAAATAAAATAAAACACACTCATATGGGACAACAATAATAACCCTATTATTATGGCAACTTGCTCTAGTACCATCACCAAAATAATATAGATTAATTATTAAATCTCAATATTAACTAACTCTTCTCTCACATCTCACATCTTAATATTATAGAATTATTTTTTCTAATTATTCTCTTATATTATTAAATTTTTTATTCAATTTTCATAAAAAATATAAAAATTTTATTATAATTCTTTTTGTTTGTCATATTTAATTAAATTATTTATCACTTTCAAAGATATATGAAACAATCAATTTTATTTTATCTATTATACTATTAAGTCTTAATATTATTTTTAATATAATAAAAATATCAATTAAAAAATAATTTTAGAATTTAATAATATAATAAATCAAATAAAAAACTTATTTCATATGAAGTTAAATAGTGAAAAATGGTTTAATTAAAAAATTAATAAAATATCAAAAATATAATGAAATAAACATAATAATTCAATTATATTTAAATATTTAAACATAATGAAATAAATATAAGAATTCAATTGTATTCAAATAAACATAAGCTATTTTATGACACAATTCAACACTTAAAATTAAAATTTTAAATAATTATTTTTTAAAACTTATTTGATAATATTATTTATTTATTACTAAAATGTTGAGTTCAGTTAAATTTTTTAAAATAATAAGTAAAAATTTTTAACCTAAAATTATCGGTTAACTGTGTCATCCAACATATATTAAAATATTTTTATTAATATGACCTATATACCCTTAATAGATTAATAAACTTTTGTTTAAACACAAAATTTATTTAATATCTATTCTGAAATTATAATTATCAAATAGATTAATTAGATTTAATTCTTAATTTTCAATTCATACCAAACAATTATATAATTAAAAATTTTTATATTCAACTTTTAAATTTTCAATACTTAAGTTTTAATTTTATCAAATACCACTTAAATATTAAACACATTTAATTAAATATGAAAAATATATTTACAGTAATTAACCCAGATGTAACAGCCACAAATCAAACTATTTCTTTTTCTTATAGGGTGGACACTTAATTGCTTGCCTCAGCTCATGCCTTAATGGCTTGCAACCTCTTATTCACTCCCGTTTTTTATTGTCCCTTCGCGTAAGGAAAATTATGGAAATTCCTACAAACAATACCATTTCTTCTTCTTCCATCACTGAATATGTCTTATGGGTATTACACTTTTAAGTTTTTTGGTGCTCTAGAAGAGTATCATCGTCATCTTAATTAGTTGTTCACTCTTTGAAAGAATAAGTTATTGATCAGTCACCAAATTCAGAATCTACCCATGATTCTAAAACTACCCTTCCTTCTTCCAAGATCGTTCTGGTTGTTGGTGGCTCTGGCGGTGTTGGTAAGCTTGTACAAAATCCGTTTATGGTTGAAGAAGATTGTCTAAATGAAATCTTTGCAATCTTGAGTAGTGAATGTGATAGTAGAAATGTTAGTTATATATGTTGATATGAAAAAAGGAGAAATTCTTTTGGAATCTAGATGCTACATTAGTGTTTCATGGATTGTTTCATTTAGTGGTGGTGTTTGTGATGAATCTTGACTTATGAAGATATGATTATTAAAATGTGCATATCTTTGAAAATATGGTGAATCCACTAATTGCTTTATTTTCCAGTAAGGTGTAGTGCCTTACTGGACTACCACGTGTGTTTTAGCATTGGCATTCAAATATGGGAATCTATATTTATGGACTTTGTTTTTTCTTTGGAGAAAATGTATTATAAATTGGAATTTTGGTTATTGGTCTGATGGTTCAAGAGTCTTGCCATGATTAAACTTGTCATTTGTAACGATATATAGCGTTTACAAATGCGGTTTACATATTGTTGTAGTGGAAAGGATTTAATTTTTGGTTCCTATATCTTATTTGAAAATTCAAAACTTTAGATTCTTGTATTAGAGATATGTGAATTATGTGTCATTTATCCTCTTTGGATTTCAATGGATAAAAATAGAATGCCTAACTTTACTACTATTATGAGAATTTAGAAGCAATAATAAGATATTTTTGGATATGAGAAAGTAATTTTGTAGCACTAATGAAGGCTGATGATAACTATTTCAATCTACCACAATTCATAAAATGCTTCAAAGTTGAAATACAATTATGAAACTATTCTGACTTAGGTAGAAGTTGTAAAAATTTCAAGGAGTTTGTGTCTAGATTAGGAATGTTGCCATCATTGAATTTAAAATTTCTCAGATTAAATGAAGAAATCTCAAGATTATGAGCAACTAGGTCAAGGCATTCCTAGGGATTCTAACTGCTTATGTCAGTATAAAAGCTTGCTAAATGCAAGTAAGGTTGCAGATGCATAACATTTATTTTCCAGGAACTCTGAGTAATAATTTTAGATAAAATTTTATTGATGTTTGTGGTTGTAATTGGAATTCAAGAGAAGAATACAAAAACCCTATTTCAGAAAGAGCTCGTTTGGTAACTATAATTTTTATTCTAAATAAGAATGCTCCCTTATAACTGATAGTTACATACCTAATCGATTACAACTTTAAGGCCCAATTATAAAAGAAAGACTAAAAAAGTTTAAAGATGCTCTTGGAGCTTTTATACAAGGTAAAAAATGAAAAGAATTGGCCTAAACAAACCAAGGATTGCATGAAACCCAAATGCATGGGGATGGGAGCTTGGACTCTTCAAGTGGAGTGCTTAATTTAATCCAATAGAGCCCAATTGATAGAGAGAACCAAAGCCCGACACCATTCTGCCATAGCATGAAATTGAGCCCAAATTATGAAGACAAGCCCAAATGTTAAATATCCATATCAGATTAGCCTAGTTGGCATTAATTGACATTGTCTTCCTATTGCCATGAGGAATCCTCCTCATTGGCTAAATATCATGTTGCTTTTAGTTAGGATTCTATAGTTAGTTATTTATTTGTACAATGAACCTTGAAATAAAGTGTTTTAATACTAGAAATTAGCTAGGCCAGATCATGACAACCAATAAAATTATTTACTTTTAGTCTTTATGTGAGAGTGAGATTAGTTCGCCTAATAGATTTAGGAATTGTAAATTCAGCTAGAATATGTAAGGTTGAATTAGAGAAAATTTTTTAGGGTTTTCTTAACTTTTTTGAAGGGTATTTAAACCCCTATTTGGTTATTAATAAGAGAACAAATGATTTTTGCTTAAACTTTGTGAGATTGATTCTCTTCTTGAGTAGACTTGGTGAGATTGTTAAGTGAACTTGATAATTTTACAAAATTAGTTTTATCTAGGTCTTGAATTACTTGTTTAATTTAGGATTAAGATTAACACGACTTAAATCATATAGTCCAGGTTACTAGAAACAAGTTTTCTAGAGATCTAGTTTAGATTTAAGGATTTATCTTCTTCTTGAATTTTGAATTATACTTGGGACTTATGTTCATCAAACGGGTTAGAAGCTAATTCCACCTCTTTTGTGGAAGAATATTACCAAGAGCTAGAGGTAACTTTGATTAGGGTTGAAATTGAGGAGATCATAGAGCAAACTATAGTTAGATTTCTTACTAGACTCAACAAAGAAATTGTTAATCAAGTGGAGATGCACCCCTATAATGATTTGGAGGATTTGTACCACAATGCTATCAAGGTGGAAAAACAACTAAAGGGTAAGCCATCTAGGCCTAATTTCAATTCAGTTTCTTAGACTAACAAGTTTAAAAGTGGTGATAAGCCCAATATGAGGTCCAAGGTAGAACCATCTAAGAAGGAAGGAGGGAAACCTAATTTGTCTACTAGGGCAGAATCTAATAAGCCTAATAAGAATAACATAATTATTTGTTTCAAATGCCAAGGAAGAGGGCATGTTACACTTGATTGCCCCAATAAAAGAACAATGATTTTGAGAGATGGTGAGATTACTAATGAAGATGAAGATGGAGAGGAAACAAATCCTTAAATGCCTCCATTGGAAGATACTGGCAATGTTGATGAAGAAGACCCCAATGAGTTAACAAGTAAAGATATTTTTATGACTAGACGTACTTTAAATGCCCAAATAAAGGATGAGCATGTGCAAAGGAAAAATATATTTCATGCAAGGTGTAAAATAAATGGCAACTTATGTCTTGTTATAATTGATGATGGTAGTTGCACTAATGCAGCTAGTATCTACCTAGTTAAAAAGATGAAATTGTCAACTTTAGAGTATCCTAAACCATATCATTTGCAATGGCTAAATGAATGTGGAAAAATTAAAGTTACAAAGCAAGTTAGGATAGCATTTTGAACGGGCAAGTATAAGGATGATGTGTTATGTGGTGTTATTCCTATGCAGTCACATGCTTTTGGGCCATCCTTGACAATATGATAGAAGGGTAAAACATGATGGGTTTTCTAATGTATATGAGTTTGATTTTAGGGGCAAACATATTGTATTATCTTCTTTATCCTCATCTCAAATTGATCAAGATCAATAAATTTTGAGAGAGACAGAACTGTGCACAAACAAGAAAAGCACAATAAAAGGAGAGCTGTGAGAAAACCCATGGTAGAAAAAGGAGAGAAAAGAAAGGATGCCTAAAAGAAAAGAAAGGGGCATGTAAAAGGAGAGGGTGTGAAAAGAGTTTTTTATGCAAAAGAGAGGGATGTGAGGAAAGCCTTGCTAGCTAAAACACCCATAGTTATGCTATTGTACAAAGATTTGCTGCTAACATGTTTTCCTTTTAGTGATGATCTAACCAATTTTCTTCCTAGTAATTTTATTTCTTTAATGCATGAATTTGTAGATTTGTTTCCCAAAGATGTGCCAAAAGGATTACCATCCTTAAGAGGTATTGAACACCAAATTGATTTCATTTTAGGCTCTCAAATTCCTAATAGACCAACCCATAGAAGTAGTGACAAGGAAACAAAGAAACTTTAAAGGTAAGCAGAAGAGCTAATGGAGAAAGGTTTGGTAAGGGAGAGTATGAGTCCATGTGTTGTTCCTGTTTTGCTTGTACCTAAAAAGGATGGATCATAGCGCATGTGTGTGGATTGTAGGGCAATTAATAAAATTATCATTAAATATAGGCATCCAATTCCTATGTTAGATGACATCTAGATGAATTGCATGGTGCATGCATATTTTCAAAAATTGATTTAAATAGTGGATACCATCAAATTCGTATGCGTGAAGGGGATTAGTGGAAAACAACTTTTAAAACTAAATATGGTTTGCATGAATGGTTAGTGATACATTTTGAGCTAACTAATGCCCTAGCACTTTTATGAGATTGATGAATCATATGTTGCGTGCATACTTAGGAAAACTTGTAGTTGTTTATTTTGATGACATTCTTGTATATTCTAGATCTGTAAAAGATCATTTAGAGCAGGTTAGGTTGGTTTTTGATATTTTGTGTAAGGAAAAGTTGTATGTTAACTTTAAAAAGTGTTCTTTTTGTACTATTAGACTTGTTTTCTTAGGATTTGTGGTAAGCAAAGATGGAATAGAAGTTGATGAAGAAAATATAAGTGTTATTTCCTCTTGGCTGAAACCTACTACTATAAGTGAGGTAAGATCTTTTCATACTTTGGCTAGTTTTTAGTAAAGATTTGCTAAGGATTTTAGCACAATTGTAGCACCCCTAATAAAATTGTATAGACAAGTATTGGATTTCAACGGGGGAAGGCACAATAAAAGGTTTTGATTTGTTAAATCTAAATTAACTAATGCACCATTGTTAGCTTTGCCTAATTTTACAAACACCTTTGAAATTGAATTTGATGCTTTAGGTTTAGGCATTAGAGCTATTTTGATGTAAGGAGGAAGGCCAATTGCTTACTTTAGTGAAAAACTTGGTGGGCTTACTCTTAACTACTCAACCTATGATAAAGAGATGTATGTATTAGTTAGGGCCTTATAAACGTGGCAACATTATCTTTGGCCCAAAGAATTTGTTATCCATACAAATCATGAGTCTTTGAAATACCTTAAGGGACAACAAAAGCTAAATAAAATGCATACTAAATGGAGTGAATTTATAAAGTGTTTTCCATATGTAATAAGGTATAGATAAGGTAAGGATAATGTAGTGGCCGATGCACTATCCAGAAGGTATGTTCTTCTTACACTTTTAGATTCTAAATTGCTTGGTTTTGAGTACATTAAAGACTTGTACATTGATAATGCTGAATTCAGCCAATATTACCAGAATTGTGAGAAAATCGCTTTTAAGAAGTATTTTAGGCATGATAGATTTCTATTTAGAGAAAATAAACTTTGTGTGCCTAAATCTTCTTTGCATGAATCGCTAGTTCGGGAAGCCCATAAAGGTGGGCTTATGGGGCACTTTAGTGTGCAAAAGACCTTAGATGCATTTCATGAACACTTTTATTGCCCCAATATGTGAATTGATATGCAAAAAGTTTGTGATAGATGTGTAGCATGTAAACAAGTTAAGTTTAAATTGAAACCACATGGATTATATATGTCTTTACCTGTACCTAGTATCACTTGGATTGATATTTCAATGAATTTTGTTTTAGGTTTACCTACGTCAAAATGTGGTAATGATTCTATTTTTGTGATTGTTGATAGATTCTCTAAAATGACACACTTTATTGCATGTCATAAAAATGATGATGCCATTAATATTGCAAATTTATTTTTCAAAGACAATATGAGATTGCATGGTATGCCTAGAACTATTATTAGTGATAGGGATATAAAGTTTTTGAGTTTCTTCTGGAAAACATTATAGAGTAGATTAGGAACTAAATTATTATTTTTTACTTTTTCTCATCCACAAATTGATGATCAAACTGAAGTTGTTAATAGAACTCTAGGGCAACTTTTAAGATTTTTAATTAAAAAGAACTTGAAATCTTAGGATGATTGTTTACCATATATAAAGTTTGCATATAATATGAGTGTGCATTTATCCACCCATTATTGCTCTTTTGAGATTATTTATCAGTTTGTACCATTAAGACCATAAGAGATTTCCCTTACACCTTCAAATATGTGTGTGGACTTAGAAGGAAAAAAGAAATATAATTATGTTAAGCAATTACATGAGAAGATGCGTTTGAACATAGAAAAGAGGAATGAATAAGTAGTTAGAAACACAAATAGGGGTAGAGTTAGAGTTGTATTTGAACTAGGAGATTGGGTTTAGGTATACTTTAGGAAAGAGAGATTTCCTAATCTCAGGAAAAGTAAGCTTAACTCTAGGGGAGATGAACCTTTTTAGGTTTTAGAGAGGGTTAATGATAATGCTTACAGAGTAGACTTGCCAAGTGATTATAATGTTAATGCTACTTTTAATGTTGCTGATTTGTCTCCTTTTGATTTTGATGAAGGTTTAGATTTGAGGATGAATCCTTTTAAGAAAGGAGGGAATGATGCATTCGACCAAGTCAAGTCCAATAAGGATCCATTACAACTTCAAGGCCCAATTACAAGAGGAAGGCTAAACAAGTTTAATGATGTACTTGGATCTTTTATACAAGGAAAGATATGGAAATAATTGGCCAAAACAGACCAAGAATTGCTTGAAGCCTAAATGCATGAGGATGGGAGCTTGGGCTCTTCAAGTGGAGTGCTTAATTTAATCCAATGGAGCTCAATTGATGGAGAGGACCAAAGCCCAACACCATTCTACCATAGCATGGAATTGAGCCTAAATTGTGAAGACAAGCCCAATTGTTAAAGATCCATGTCAGATTTGCTTAGTTGGCATTGTCTTCCTATTACCATAAGGAATTCTCCTCATTGGCTGAATATCATGTTGCTTTTAGTTAGGATTCTGTATTTAGTTATTTATTTGTGGAAGGAACCTTGAAATAAAGTGTTTTAATACTAGAAATTAGTTAGGCCAGATCATGACAACCAATAGGATTATTTGATTTTAGTCTTTATGTGAGAGTGAGATTAGTTCTCCTAATAGGTTTAGGAGTTGTAAATTTGGCCATAATATGTAAGGCTGAATTAAATAAGATTTTTTAAGGTTTTATTAACATTTATGAAGGGTATTTAAACCTGCTATTTAGTTATTAATAAGAGAATAGATGATTTTTGCTTAAACTTTGTGAGATTAATTCTTTTCTTGAATTCTTGAGTAGACTTAGTGAGATTATTGAGTGAACTTGATAATTTCACAAAATTAGTTTAATCTGGGTTTTGAATTACTTGGTTAATATAGGATTAAAACTAACACAATTTAAATCATATATTCCAGATTACTAGAAACAAATTTTTAAGAGATCTAGTTTAAATTTAAAGATTTATCTTCTTTTTAATCTTTGAATTATACTTGGGACTTGTGTTGATCAAACGAGAAAAAAATTAATTCCACCTCCTTTGTATCATTACTTGTTTTCTGAGTTCTGGTATTGTCTTCCTCATGGATATAAATTGCGGTTGCGGTCAAGATTGCAATCGTGGTCGTGTGTATTGGTAACGGGGCTGTCACAACAGTAACATAATGATAGTGACACATTATTATGCAATTTTTTCAAAAAATTGCAAACTAAGAAATATTTTCATAAGTACTAACAATGACTACAAATAACTACTAAGCATGAATTTTACTCTTTAACTTTTTTTTTTTTTTTAGTTGTTAAAGTTAATCAATGAAAAATTTTTGAAAAGTAAGTTGATTGAGTTTTGATTTGACATAAATGAAATGAAAGAGAAAAAATAAAACAAGAGAAAAAATTTTTAAAAAAGAAAATATGTTATGTTATGTAACAACCATTACTGTTATACAATGACTGTTACTGTTATATAACAGCCGTTATGGTCATTATGAGTTACATAAATTTTTTGAATGATAACGGAAGACCAAAATACCATTATATAACAATTGTTATATTATGTAACAGCCGTTATTTAAATTCCATGGTCTTCCTTGAGGATCACACTTGTATTATACTGAAATATTTTTGAGCATAACTATGGAAAACGTTTTGCATCATTAGCTTTGACTAACAAGCAAATATGCCTACTTCTCTAGCAAAGGGGTCAAATGGAATATGTTGATCAGACAAACAAACAGCTGTTACAAATCTTTTTTTTTTTTTTTTTTTGTTGAAATAGTATCTTTATGAAAAAGACGTGAAATCGACTACAGCACAAGATTTTCCTTATTTCCTGGTCTTGCAGCTTTTACTTGACAAAACCATCAAGATATTAAATATATTTTTCATGAAAAATTTGTCATCAGTGTAATTATCCTGCAACGTACTTCATATTGCTTCTAAAGCTATGAGTATGTGCAACTCTTGCAGCTGATTCCAATGTTAGAATTATAATTTGTCACTTCTATATGGCTACAGGTTGATTCTTCTTCTTCTTTTTTTCTTTTTCTTTCCCTGCTTTACGGAATATTGTTTGTTTTTCCATTTTCAGGGCAGTTGGTGGTGGCATCGTTGCTTCACCGGAATATCAAATCAAGCTTGATACTACGACATCCTGCAAAAGCAATTGCACTGTTTAGCAAACATGATGAGGAGGCATTGCAGGTGCCATTCTACTCACTCTTATTTGTTAGTGTTGTATAAAATTTTCCAGGAAAAAAGAAATAAAATCTTGCTTTAAAATTCATTTCATTCATAAGGATATAAAACATAAAGTTAGCTTCGTAGGTACATAAAGGGGACACTCGGAAGCCAGAGGATCTAAATCATGTATTTTTGAGGTTTGCATCTCTTTTCCATTCAGTTGTCTCCTTAACTTAACCTTCCAAGGATACAATAAGTATCACTCCTTATACAATGTAAATTTGCCATGCAGGGGGTCACACCTGTAATATGCTGCACAGGAACAACAGCCATTCCTTCGAAGCGATGGGATGGGGATAACACACCAGAAAGAATAGGTCAGAAGTTTTTACCTTGTAATTGATGAAATTTCAGGACGAAATCTAGAAATATGTAGTCATCTCTAATTTTAGATTTATGAGCAAAGAAGTACCTCTTTACTGGTGCTTAACAAGAAGGACATTCAGGGGGAGAAAAAAAAAAAAAAAAGTAGCCAAAGAAAGAAAGATTGGACACTCAAACATAGACTTATGTCTCAATGTAGAATGTGATGGACGATTTGATTGAATTATTGACCAATTAACAATGACTTGGATGGTTACTGAATAAAAGTTTATTTCCCTTTTGGAGTATGAGTATGAAAAAGATAGTAGATCTAGAGAAAAATGCTTTAGAGGGTGACAGAGTGATAGCAGCTAACAAGAAAAATACTTAAACACAGCACGCATTGTATGTCTATGAAATCAGCTCAAACCAACAAGGATAAGACCAAATGAGCTGAATGCATACCTATCTGGTGTTGGTTCCTTGAGGATATGAGCTTTGGACTTCATCTCTAATTGATTAACCCTGAAAACTATTGTGGAGACAAGTTGGAATTTTTGTGAATAACTCTGTTTATTTGCAGTCCTGCACATTCTACCTTAATGTATTTGTTATTTCATTATAATTTGGATGCTTATCATATTTTCATGCCTTCCACACATGAAAATGCGTGCACAAACATACAGAAAGATAAGTTTACACCTATAGTTCCGTTGACCATTGTTATCAAAAAGATTGGGAGGGTGTGAGAAATCTCGTTTCTGCAATGCCTTCATCATTGAATAGAATCTTTCTTGTTTCATCAGTTGGTGTAACCAAGTTCAATGAATTGCCACGGAGGTAAGACTCGCTAATTTGGTTTTGCATGAACCTAGAGATAGATTTTGATTTGAGATCAACACCTAAAAAAGTTGGCAATTGTTTGACTATCCATGCACTGGTAATATCTGTTTTAGATGGTAGGCGGACCTATACATAATTGCAATTTTCCAATTTCTTTAGGCGCAGTTGGGTTTGCGTTCATGATACTCTTTTTCTTGCTCTTTGATATGACTAGAAACCACTCTTTTGCAGAAGCTCATGAAGTTTAATAATTCCTTCACACTTATGCATTGGAGGGGAAAAATGGGCAAATTAGTTTGCTCATTATAGTTCCCTTGCATTTTTATGGGGAAATAAAAATAGGAAAATCAGTCTTATGAAATATGATATATTTGATGTAAATGACATTATCAATAGGTTGCGATGAAAAGTGTGGTGGTGTATTTTTAGGCCTTGTAGTGGTTTAAGAGGCCACATATGCCTGAAACTTTGGCCAGTGTATGAATGTTGTGCGCCTAACTCTTAGCTTTGGGTAAATGCACACTTATATGCTGGCATTAACTAAAGTATTCAATTATCATTTAAAAATACATGATTTAGGCTGGAATTAAGAAGCGGGTCACACCTTGGCTCGTGGCATGGGGGACACATTATCCTCAGAAAGCAGCCCCATGCCAAGGAATGGGGGGACACCCATTCAAGCTTAAATGTCTAAAAGGAGGGCTAATAGCTTGCTGGAGGGGATCAAGCAGGTCACCTTGCCAAAACAAACAAGTTGCATCGCTCCATACAGCTTGCCTCAACCCTTCCCTTCCTTTGGAAGTTGCACAACTACAAACTCTCATGCAAACTAGGACCCAAGGTGTTGCAGGGACAGGAAAGCCACATGTACTGTTGCCATAGCTGTGCGTTTGCTGCTAAATGCCTATGTACCTAGGCTAATAGTTAGTTCATTTTCCAACTACCATGACCTTAGCCTTAATTGGCTGTGTTGTATTGCTGCCAAAACCATGCCCCACTCACCTATATCCCTAAGCTAGCAATAAGGCTTTCCAACTACTATGACTTCAACCCTAATTAGTTGAGGTGGAACTAAGCGATCTACCCTCTATTATCCAAAAGGCCCAACTACCATGTTAGAGGGCCCAATAGCACCAATCTAGCAGACCCATTGACCCCATATATAAAAGAGCCCATCAGAGAGTAAAAGGTTGCTTCTTCTACATTATTTTTTCTTCTTATTATTGAAATTATTTGGGGCTTAAGGGATCTTAATTTAGCCTCTTCTAGTTGGGCCTAACACTGATTTTAGTATCAGAGTGTCACAGCCAAACTGATTTTAGCATCAGAGTGTCTCTGCAAGGCACCTTGTTCAACACTCCATCTCACCTCTATTGTGTGTGCAAGTCCTAGCTGGCATGTTGCATCAAGGGTTTAAATAATGGCTGGAACATAATGCAATCACTCTTATGTAACGGGTTTCAAGCCCTCCTGTTACTGTTATACACGTGAAATAATGGGCAAAATATTTTTGTTAGGTGTAATAGTTGCAGTGGCAGTTACACAATAGTAACAATTGTTAAATCTTAAAGTAACGGCCATTATATTATAGGGAATCCTGTATTATATTAGGCTTTCCTTTGAATAATTCTTACCCATAATTTGTCTTGGGGCTTTAGTGGGCTTTATATACTGTCTGGACCAAGATCCATACCTCTAACATCTTTTTATTTATTTATTTTTTATTATTATTTTTTTTACTTAGAAAAATTGATTCTTGGGGTTGCAATTTCTTATTTAAGTTGATTGTTAATTTTGGACAAGAATTAAAGATGTTATATCTTTATGTATGCTGCTTTATACTTACTAGGCAACTGTAATTCTTAGTTTTAATACATTATGTTAATATTATCTTAGTTTGCAATATTATGTAATTTTTTCCATAAAAATTATATAGCAATTTGTTGCTACCATTATGTTACATCCTCGATAATCCTGTTACTATCTTACGGGACTGCGAACAGTGGTTTAAAACTATGGCTCATGTTACTTATTGGGAACGCAAGTTAATAGCTCTCAAGTTTAACCACATCAAGTCCAAAAATATAAATAAAATATGTCCTAAATTTTGACAAAACAGAAAGCCGCAGTCCTATCTTTTTGTTTCCAACTATTTTTCTTGTCATAAGTTATCTTCAATTGCTTTAATATGCAGCAAAAGTGGATTTTCTGCTTGAAGATATTCTTAAAATAATGCGAATGAAATATATGCTTGGCTTTTGTGAGCTTGGATTAAATATATTTGTTTCTAATATTTCTTTTGCAGCATTATTATGAATCTCTTTGGTGTTCTCAAGTACAAGAAAATGGGGTACGATTTTATTCGCAAGTTTGGTCTCCCATTTACCATTATTAGGTATGGTATCACCTTCAGCTTGCTATAGGATATCAGAAATTGATTGCAGTAACTAGTGGAGATACATTATGGTGTATTAACAAAAACAAAAAATTCAAACACACAAAGGGAAGTAGAAAACTGGTGCAGGCACCAAACTTTCAAATCAAATACTCAAAATTTCACTATTAATTGCAAAAATAACTACTTAGGTATTCATAGAGTTGCAAGTAATCATACTCCAACTAGGATTAGAAATACTAACTAGGAAAATTCTAAACCAGTACCAAATAGGATAGTAAAACAACTTTTAGATATTCTTGATCATAATAAAAAATTCCTAATTAACATTAAAAACCTGTTCTTCCTAATTAGAAAATTAATAATAAAAACATGGATTCCATAATTAAATTTTAAATTAAAATAATTCTTAATTTTATTTTTTTTTATGTGCATCATTCTCTCTGGTTGGAAAAACTTAACCTTGAGTTTATAGTGCCGAAAAGAATCTGCAGTTGAAGTTGCAGAATATGTAGCTTTGCCTTTTTGGGAGGCCACAACAAAAATGCAACTTTACATCAGCAAGTCAAGCGGCGCCTATAAAATCAATTATAGCCCATATTGTTGAGACACTCTTGGATTACTTATGAACAAGGAAACTCTTTGAATTTGCATTCTCCATTGTCTTCTCCATGGACTTTTTATCTTCTTCCTTTAAAGCAAATTGCTCAAATTGTTTATGCTGATCCTTGTCATCTTGAATTTCAACACAATTCTTTGATGTCTCAATTGTAAAAACTTTTGATTCAGTAAGTTGCTTTTGAGTTTCTTATGTTAAGAGTCACTTCAGAGTTCCTTTAATGAATTTTCTTCTTTCGAGAGACTTATTTGTTGACTTTTCACAAACTTGAGATTGAGTGTTAAATTTGCACCACAGACACAATAATTGGACTTTTGATTTATATTCAATTGAACCAAAACATGTGGATTCAAGAGTTTTAATATTGTGTAAATCTCTACCAAAATGGTATAAACCTATTTAATTTCGCTTCCCTAACATATTTTTACCATTCATTTTTTTTTTCTTCATTTTTGATGTGGGATTTGCCTACTTATCCCAATCCAAATGTTCCAACATATGGGCCTTCAGGATCATTTGAACACTTAGACATTTTTCAAGTGAGCCTCCAGTATTAGGGCATTAGTCGACTTTGATTATGTTAGAAATTCTTGAATCCATGAACTTGTTTCACAAACTTAGACTTGACTTGCTTGGGCTTGAGAAAGCACCAATTGGATTTTGGATTTGTTTCCAATGAGACTGAATCATGTGAGTTTGAACACTTAAAATGAGTTTTAATATTGGGAAGACCTCCACCAAAATAGTTTAAGCTTATTTAACTGGACTTCCTGAACATAATATATGTCACTCATTTTTCTTCTTCATTTTCGATGTGGGATTGCCCATTTATCACCAAACTCATTTCTCCAACATATCAAAAGTATTTTGCCAATTAGCTTGCTCAAACACATTGATTTGTCCATGCTTTTAGATTTCTCTTCAAAACATAAAAGACGCTTAACTGCTAAAAATGCGGATAGTAAAGAATGGGAACTCTCTCTGGACCACCATATGCATGTCTAAGATCAATCAATTCATCCAATTGTATCTTGTAAGCATCAATTCTTCTTGTAATTTTTGAATTTGAATCCACAAGGTGTTTTCCATCTTAATGAACAGTGCTAAAAATAATGTGTTACAATAGCTTCTTTAAAAAAAAAAAATTCTTAATATTCGCTGTAGGATTTGAAAAAAAAAAAATCCAACAAGGATGCAAATGCTAGGGTGGAAAAACAAATACAATGGATATTAACAGCCACGGATTGAGGAAGAGACTTAAAAATCTAAGACAAATCTCTATGATGCAAGACTGATGTTGTAGCAAGAAAAAATATTCATTGTAGGATTTGAAAAAAAAAAATTTCAATAAGGATGCAAATGCTAGGGTGGAAAAACAAATACAATGAATATTAACAGCTACAAATTGAGGAAGAGACTAAGAAATCTAAGACAAATCTCTTTGATACAAAACTGATATTATACCAAGAACAAATAATTCAAACACACAAAGGGTAATAGAAAAATTGTGGGCACTAATTTTTTTTTTCAAGTCAAATACTCAAAATTTGATTATCAGCAACGTGCAAAAATAATTGCTTATGTAAGTGTTTATGCAATTATAAGTAATCCTTCTCCTAAGATGAGAACTCCTAACTAAAAAATTTCTAAATCATTTCTAAATAGTATAATGAAACAACTTTTAGGTATTTCTATTCAGAATAAAATTCTCAATTAATACAAAACAATAGTCTTGCTAATTAGAAAGTTAACAATAACAATATGAATTCCATAATTAAATCTTAAGTTAAAATAATTCCTAAATTCTATTTTCCTTGTATGCATCACTTTAATTTTTCAGCCTATGTTATTTCATATATGTTCATGGCACGTCATACTTCTCTCAGAGCTGGTAGATTAACTGATGGACCTTATACATCATATGATCCAAATACCTTGCTCAAAGCTACTTCCGGGCAACTACGTGCAGTTGTTATTGATCAAGGTATGCAATGTATAATTTCTTTTCCGAAGTAAAGCAAGTTATAAAGCACATTTTCAATATCTAATGGGTGCAATACAAATCCATGGAACTGTAGTTTATTATCTTTCCTTTGATGTCAAATTTAGCAATCAATTTTGATACTAAACAGGAAATGAATTCATAAATGCGGAAGTATCAACATTATCATGGTGTGAATAATGGTAAAAATATAAAGGTCATGAGATGCATCTCCTTTTCAAATTTATGACTGATTTTCTCTTTGTGTTCTCAGGTGACAAACTTGTTGGAGAGGTAAGCAGTCTGGTGGTAGCGGAAGCTTGCATTCAGGCATTGGACATAGAATTTACTTAAGGTCAAATTTATGAAATCAACTCAGTGGAGGTATGAAAGTTAAATTCCTTTTTTTTTTTTGCTTTTTCTGTAACTGGTGTGAAAGAAAAATTCAAGATGAAATTTAGAGTATTATTGATATTTTTTAATAGAATAATTAATAGGAATATATAAATGGAACAAAATGAAAGGACTATTTCACATAGCGTTAGAACTGGGGACGACTTGATTAAATATAACAGACCATATAGGGTTTATAGTAATTATCCCTTTTATTAATCTAATTTTGCATTTTGTCATGTGCCAGCATGTTTGTTCCCGCTTCTATACTACTTATTAGTTGTGCTTAATAAGTGTAACGTCCACTCTATTGATTCAGTCTTTCATTAGACTGGAATTTGATCCCACCCAAAATTTCATAGAGTTAATCATGGGGCGAATCTAAAAATTTCTTGGAAAATGAGGATAGGCAAAAAATAAAGTTGGTGAAAGGAACTTAATTTAAGATGGAGAAAGCTCAGAATGTAAGGTTTTAGAGTAGCTTATGTTTTTCTCATCGAGGAAAGTTAGGGCTTGAGTTGTAGCAGTGGCAGGGATAAAAGAAACTGCCAACATGAACAATAATTGTAGATAGCTTGTTACAAAAACTATAAATAAACCTATACTAAATTCTAACATGTAAGAACATAGCAAGAAGCCGATAATTGAAGAGCAGCCACCAAAAGGACCGGAAATGTCCTGCAGCTCTCACTATTTGTATAAATATATAATTGATGTATAGACTTAAACCTCTTTAGTATAGGTGGGTGGGTATGAGTATTTATAGGTAAAGCCAAAATGGGTAGGGTGATATATTACCCATTTATGATTCATTTAATATTTTATATGGGTGTCCATATCCACTTAATCTTATTTAACTCATATCCACCCATTTACTCATTTAATCTTTAATATATATTATCCTATTTTTATTTATAGATTTCATTTACTCATTTAATTTTAATATATATATTATATCATTTTATTTATAAATTTTATTTAATGGATATTTTAAATATATATTTTATTTAATCATATATATATATATATATATAATGATTTAATAAAATAAAATTTTAAATAAAATACATAATACAAGTGAGGCAGTTACAAAACTATTTCAAGTGAAAACTATTCATAATATGCTTTTACATATAAAAAGGTCATGAAACTGCGCTACTATGTTTTTTTAAAAAATAAATCACGTGAAAAGGTAATGATGGGTTTTGCTTCTTTGACCATCTCCCGATTCTCAGTAATAGAAAATGAAGCCAAAACATTATATATCTTTGAAAATGAAGCCAAAATTGCATTATTATTTTTTTAGTATATATCTTTTTTTTAGGCACTTTTTAGTATATATCTTAACAGGTAACATAAAGAGAGAAGAAAAAATAACAATAATAATAATAATTTATATTAATTTATATTTGATTATTAAAAATATATATACCTCTAAAACATTATATTTTAAATAAAAATATAATGAATATATTTTATTTAATAAATACTATAAATATAATTAATATAATGTTAAATGTTTAAATAATAATTTCATTAATGTATATGATTTTTTTATCATTTTAAATAATTTTTGTATAAATAATGATATAATATTTATTTTGAATGATGTCTATATTTTAATGGGTATTAAATGAATACCTTCATCTAACTCATATATTAATAGAGTTAAATGAGTAATAATTTATTTAATATTCATTTCCAATATAATTATCTTTTACCACCCATATCCAATTTTTAAAGGGTTAGTACATGTGCGTAAATGGGTAAGGTCAACTTTGCCACCGCTAATGCTTAGTTCTACATATTGGAAGTATATACTACCAATGCAACATAATACAGCCACAGTACAGAATAATTTCTTACTCCCTCTCAAACTGAGACTCACTCAATTAAGTCGTCATGCCTTCTATGAGTCATTGCCTTACTAAAAATGTCAGCGACTTGATGCTCCGAAGCAATGTGAGGAAAAGAAATTTCACCAGCTAGAAACTCGTCACGAACAAAATGCCAAAAATCAACCTCGATATGTTTTTTGTGCATGCATGAAATATGGGATTAGAAGCGATTCAAAGGGCACCAATAGTATCAGCAATTCCAATGGCACTCATATTATCATTGGCAATGTAATAGAAACGGAAAGCTACTGTAGCAATCCTTTTTAAGTTACGAAACTTGACCACAAGCAGTGGACAAAGCTCTCTATTCAGCCTCTATAGAAGACTTAGACAAATGTTGCTGCTTTTTACATTTTCAAAAAACAAGAAAATCATCAAGAAACACAGGCCACCGTAGTTGAGCGGGGAGTATGTGGGCAGCCTGCCCAAACAGAGTCTACATTTACTTTCAACTGAAATGAAGGATAAGACGAAAAAAAAACAAACATCTAGAAATTGCCTCGAAGAAACTTAACTATGCAATGAACAGCAGTTAGTTTTGGTCGCAGTGGATCTGCAACAATTTTACTTACGACAGTCACAGCATGTGAAATATCAGGTCAAGTCAAATTAAGGTAGACTAAGTGACCAATGAACTGTTGATTATGGGTAGGATCCGAAAGTCTATCTCACCACCATCCTTCCCAAATTTAGCATTCACTTCCATGGAAGTATCAACATGTTTATCATCTGTCAAATTAGCAAACTGTAAGAAGTCCTTTGGGAATTTCACTAACCATATAAGCTCAAGGCATAATTTTAAATTGCAATTGTGATTGTTGTTGTATGCAACGGTAATGGGGCTGTCACGACTATAATGTAATGGTAACGGCAAATCACTATGCATTTATGCAAATGCTACAAATTAT
This sequence comes from Omphalea diandra, assembly GCA_949677035.1. NCBI lineage: Eukaryota > Viridiplantae > Streptophyta > Magnoliopsida > Malpighiales > Euphorbiaceae > Omphalea > Omphalea diandra. The sequence continues at coordinate 9,039 of CATIWR010166222.1, read as the reverse complement.
TGTAAACTAAGAATGTTGACTTAATTCACTAAAATTAAGAATTATAACTAACTGATAAGCATAAAACACCTTAGGTAGAGATATTACATTTATAATTTTTGTCCGAAGTCAACAATCAACTTAAATAAGTAACATCTATGGATATTGCAGTCCCAAAAATTAATTTTTGTAAGTAAAGAGAAGAAAAATGTTAGTTGTGGATCTTAATATGGTCTAGCTTGAATGAGCACCATACATAGTACGACGCCTCTAAAACTTAGACAATAGGCAAGCTGCTAGTAGCAAGAAATGAAAGAGAAGAAGAATGTAAAGATAAGATGAAAAAGAAAAATGGGTGGTAAAGGAAAACAAATCCTCCATTACCAGTAGGAATGACTAACACTGAAGCAGATGCCAATCTATTTTTTAATTTATCAAAACTCTCCTGACATGCTTTAGACCACTGAAATACTACGTTTTTTTAAAGTAACTTAGACAAACGAGTAACTATAAGTGAAAACCCCTCAATAAATCGACGATCCAGCTAGTCCTAAGAAACTTCGAACTTCTGCAACTTTTTTTTTTGTTTCCCATTTTACTATTGCTTCAATTTTGTTTCGATCCACCTTTATGCCCTTTTCAAAAACTATATGTCCTAAAAATACCACATGGTCAATCCATAACTCGCTTACTTAATTTAGCAAATTGCTATTTTTCTCTCTAAATTTGCAACATAAACCTTAAATGTTGTTCATGCTCCTCTTTACTCCTTGAATACACCAATATGTTATCAATGAACACAATTATAAATTTGTCTAAGTAAGGCTAGAACACTTTGTTCACAAGAGCCATAAACACAACTGGTGCATTAATCAAACCAAATGACATCACCAAAAATATATAACGATCAAACCTTTAATAGATTTGAATCCTTGTAAGTTGCAGCTACAAGGAAACAAAAAATCATTTTATTTTTAATTGTTCTGCCAAATTGGTATTGTGAACGTATTTTATTTTAAAAAATGGACTTAAACATTAAATTAGTTTGATTTTTTAATTAAATACAGATTTGAAGATAATGATTTTCAAATCAATTTTTGCAATTTTAGAATGCACTGTTTATAGTAATTCTGAGAACTTGGATGATTTTTTTTTTCTCATGAAAATGCTTGTTTTTTTTTTTTTTGGGAGTTGCTCAACTTGTTTGGATGAGTAGAAAGAGGAGAATTTTTATATAAGGTATAATGTCTCGCACTTAAATAAAAATGTAATAATATTTGGGCCACGCCCAAGAATGAATCTTAAGCACAGGAAATATAAGGCCATAAAATCAATTCTATACCCGTACATCCAAATAGCACATCCAATATGCAAACACAATTTGAAAGCAAATTTCAAAATCTTTCTTTATTTTTTTTTCTGTTATTTTCTCTCCAAATTTTGAATGGAAACCTCCAAATTAGACCAGTAAGTATAACCATACAATTTTCAAATACCCAATTTATGAACTCAGTCTTTTCAAGAATCAAGCCATACTTCTCCTTACGCACTTCTTTATCCAACCTAAAACCCTTTTCTACGACCAACCCATTTGTTTGGCTTGAATAGTAGTTGTAGTAGCTGTGCTTCAAGGGGTACTATAGTGTAGCTGAAGCTACAAGACAATTGAAAGAGAACTGGTTAGATTCTCTTTTGTGCCCTTTTCCTGCTCCTCAAATTGACTTTTCTACTAGTTCTTGTAGTGAAGTGTATTCCAGCCGGAGCAATGTGGGTTCCGAGTGGGTCGTTGGTATCGACCCAGATATTTCTGGTGTTCTTGCCCTTTTGAAAATTGATGATTCAGGGTGTTCTGCTCAGGTAATTACGTTAATGCTAAATACTGATTTGCTGTTGTTGAAGTTCAATTTGCTGCTTTGAACGTTTTGCATTTCTTATAATTGGAATTTAGCGCTACCTTTTAAGTAAGATTAGATACTTTTTGTTTAATGTGTATAAATTTCTGTTTCTTGTTGGAATTTAACAAGTTTGAAATTTCAATGTTCTAATTTCGTTATAAGATTGAAAAGAGTAGCTTCTGTTGTGAGTTTGATTAAATACTTTTCAAGTACCCATTTGCCCTTTTTTTTTTCCCCTCAAGGTCAGTGCCCACCTTTGAGCGTGTTGCGTTTCCTGTAATCAGAATTGAACTTACCCTTCATGTAAATGTAGTTGCTTAAGGTCTATATATGTATGATATCTTTATTTCTTGTTGGAATTTAACCAGTTTAAAGAATCTTGGGAGTTTTCATGGCTGAAGATTGGAAAAAGTAGCTTATGTGCTGATGTCTTGATTAGTATTTAATTGACTGGATGAGATTAGGATCTGGCAAGGGTATGATATCTGCTTTCCCTGTGTAGGTATTTGATTCCCCTCACTTGAAACTTTTGGTTGGCAAATGAATACAAAAGTGGTTAGATGCTAAATCTATTGTTCAGTTGCTTCACAGCTTTGGTGCCCCAACAGGTGTGGCTATGTTTTGCAAAATAGTTGTTCTTCAACCCATTTGCTTGGTTTCATTGTCCTGATTGATTTAGGCACTTAAGCTGGTCATTGTTTCAAAATATTTTGTTTATATGCTAGATGTATTGTTCAGTTACTTCATAATTTTGCTGCTCCAATTGGTGTGGCTACATTTTGCAAAATAGTTGTTTTTTGAATCATTTGCTTTGTACATGTTATGCTGGTTGATTCAAACAGTTTTGTTAATCTGATTATGAATGTTTTATTATCAGTTCATGTTTATATTTTTGTGCTACTTACATGGGTTGTTCTATGCTTCAAGTTTCTTCTTTCGGCTGTGTTTTTCTCTGGCCATACGGAGAAGCAAAACTGAAATTCACCAACTCTTCATTTAATTCCTTGACTTTATCTAGAATTAACTGCATATAGTTATAGTTAATAGTATATCTGAAGCCAAAACTATGGTGGTAGGTCAGCTTATTTTGCAACTATCTCATCATAAAATCTCATGTATTTCTGACATTCTGTGCATAACTTAATAATCTTTGTGCTTTTCCTGTTTCATGCTTTATGGTGTCGCGATTCACACCTGTAACAAATTTTCTTGTTTGCTAATAGTTGATTTTTTATGCATCTGTTGTGTGATCGAATTGTTATGTATGGGTTTGTATATGATGGTAGCTATATGCCTTAATTTCTTTTGTTAACTGCTATTGATGCTTGCCAAATTGCACTATGATCATGCTTTTCTCATTTCAGGAACTCCTGCATACATTGAGCGGTCAATCCCTCTTCCCAAAGATGGGAAACAGGTTAGGTAGTATTCTAACAATGGTGATATGCTTTCCTATGTTTCTTTCCTTGGTGGTTCAGCAAAGGTATTAAAGTGATGATAATGTGAAACAATGGTGATATTGGTAATGAGATCATACATGTTTTAAGAGGTTCTCACCTCTACATGCATATGAAGATTTTTTTTTTTTTTGGCATCTTGTCCTCTTGAGATATACTTTAATTTATTAAGTTGCCTTTGAAACTCTTTCTTCCCTCTACAAATTCGTTCTATTAAATGTCTTTGCATTTTTGTGGTAATATTGTTGGCCTTGTTTTGTTTGTTTTTAGTTTATGCTGAAAATGAGACTGGAAGGGCTAAAAAGGCATTGATAATGAGATTTGAGAAGCAATAGCATTTGATTGATAGTACTCAAGATTTGAGAAGCAAATCGAGGTCGTGGAGGTGATTTGGTTATCGGTAATAACTAGAGCAAGGTTGGCATTTTTGCGAATGGATTCGTGAGAGTGGAGTTGGAGTGAAAAAGAAGAATTGGAAAATGGAGAAATATCTTGTCAGGATGGTAAGGGAGTTATGGTTTGTGGGACGAAGAAAATGATGGATGGTTGTGGTGATGGTGGTAGTTTCGAGTGTGTGCCACAAGAGAGTGGAGGGATAAAGATAGAGGAAAAGGAAAATAAAGAAGAAAACACTGGATTTAGAGTTGCCACGATGAGAAATCATAAGTCTAAGAGGTCAAAGAATACTAATGTGAATTCTCAATATGGCAGTTTTAGTACAATACTCAGTGAAGAAGATGAGAAAAGAAGGGCAAGACTAATATCTCATAATGGGTATTTTTATCATTATGATAAAATACATAACTTATTTTGATCATTTTTTTTTACTAATGGTATATGTTCATTTTTAACAATGGAAGAACTATTTAGTATAACAGAACTATCATGAGAGATGATTCGATGTAATTTAAAAAAAATGAGAGATGACTTAGTTAAATATGCTAACGTAAAGAGGTTTATAGTAATTATCCCTACAATTTATTCCATATAGGCCTAATATTTCATTATCGCTGGATGTGATACTTGATATCTCAATACCAAATTTTGTTTATTTGTTTATTTTATGTTGCATGTTGGACAAATAATCAACTAAGTTAAATGTAGAATTGAGGTCTATTGATACGAACGTGGGTAATTTATCTCAAACCCATATGCAATGTTGAAATCAATGCCAAGGATCTATTAACTAATCAAGCAAAGAAAATTTTAATTCTTAATAGGACCTTTAGATAACTTGTATCTAGCAATTTTAGTTATAAAAAAAATTAAAAGTTTGTTTAAGCCAAATTCAAAATTAATTAAGTCAATTTTAAGTTTAAATTTAAACTAATTTGAATGTACCAAGCCTTCACTTAATAAATTCACTAAGTCATTTAAATAACAAAAGAAGAGAATTTTCTCATAAGAAAATCAGAATTATATTGATGAATTAGAGTCTTACATGTTTTTTATAGCCTATTTATAGGCATTACAAAGTTTAACTAATTAAAACGAAAGACTTAATCCTATTGTAAAAATTAGAAGGAAAACCAAATAGGAATAAGACCCTATGCCTATTCAACCAAGAAGAGAGTGTCAACTTCCTAAATAGTAGCTAATATTACAATTCAAGAAATAAATTAATCATATTCTAAAAAGAAAGAAGAATTCGACCAATAAGAGGAAGAAATAGAAAGACAAGTCAATAAGTCAAACTTGACAGATTTTTCACATATCTTGGACTTTGACATTTGATCTTTTGACCATGCTTGATTGCCCCCTTATTGTCTTTTTAGGATTTATTTGCTTTGCAACTAAAGATGATTGGAATATTTTTGAAAACTTCTTAAAATCTTCTAGAACTTTCATGAAAGCTTCTAGAACATTTTTAGTGCAAATTGCTCCATTTAAAGAGTTGAATTAGTAGATTTTATTTAGAGGGTCCACACATAAAATTAAAGTGTACAAATGACCAATTTGTCCTTGTGAAGAAGATCCAGTAAATGCTCCTTTTGCATGAATGCTTGATCACTTCTTGCAAAACATTCCCAAAACTTTTTTAAACTTCTTGAGTTTTGGTCTAATCATTAGTCCTTTGTATTTGTTGGTTCTTTTAAATTGCTTCTTCCTTGGTTTGTATTATTCCCTCATTTCTCAAAAAGATTCATTCTCGAATCGTATATCTTGGCAAAATCAAAAGGAAATAAATTAAAAATTTTAAAAGTAGCACTATACTCATCAGAGAAATCTATCATATAAGCATTCTTTTCAAGACTTGACATGGATGTCTCTAGCTTGGATTTTCTTTGATTAGGAAACCTTTTCTTTCTAAAATTTACCTAAACCCAATTGTCAGGTTTGAATGTCATCTTTGCACGTCCCTTATTGGCCTGTTAGGCTACTTTTCATTTTCATTTTTTTTTATATTCACACGCGTTTTTGCATGCAAAGTCTATTAGTTTTCTTTTTACCATCTAAATCCCTGTGCAGATTCATAGGTAAAGGATATGAACCTAAAGGATAGTATCAGAAACCAAATCAAAACCATGTCGAGTTTAAGTAGTGACCAAATTAAGCTGTGTTATTGAAAATTTCTTCTCTTCTGCTACTAACAGAGATTAGCATCAGAAACCAAGAATTAAAGCGAATGAGATATCATCAATAAACTAAATACATAATAAAAAAAATCTTTATCGAACAATAATTACAAATCATTAGTTGAAAATTTAAACAAGTAATTTTTTTTTTAAAAACGAGAGGGATGTGGGGTTTTGTTGAGTTTACTATGTTGAACAAGATTAATTGAGAAAGAACTCACTAGAAGCAGACTGGAGACAAAGGAGCTGAAGAACATGAGCCCCAAATCTAAAAGTGGTCGACTGATAACTGCAAAAGAATGAGCAACAAATATAAGATCATTTAAAAATATATATATATTTCTTTGGGGATAGAAAATGATAAAGACAGAATCATTGTCAAATGTTTACTCGTCATTGATAAGAAAGATTCATCCAAGCAAACAATTTCCTCTTCTTCTTCTTCTTCTTCTTCGTCCATATTCGTTCTTCTGCTCAAGTCGTTCTCAATAATCTTTTTTCCCTTATCGATTTTCACTCATTTGTATTTTCAGGTTTTACAAAGGATCAGCATTTGGTGTAGCTGTGTTGCAATAGCAAATGGATGGAAGAGGAACCAAAGTGCAGAACGGGGAATAGGAAGAAATAGGCTATTATTAACCTCCATTGTTTTTTTTAGGCGAATTGTAAAATTTGATAAATTAAATTATTTATACATTCTAAATAAATTATTTTTTTCGCTCTTATTCCTTAGGATCCTTTATATTTAAATTCACGTTCTGTTTATATCTAAATTTATATTTTCTTCAAAAAACAGTCATTATCTTTTCTTTGTGTTCCTCTTATACTAATAAGATTGGGTATTTATCACAAGTGGATATTAATAATGAGAATGAAGGTGGGTTAGTTTTTGAGATTTAGATATTAAAACGATCAACAGAGTTTTTCAGTGGATGTTGGTTGGTCGATTTTACAATAGATGTTCATTTACCATTAAAGGACAAAATGAAAATCAAAAGATTAGGAGGAGAGTGGTCATGAAAGATTGCCCACCTTTTATTTCTACTGTGGCGTGATGGGGCATTTGGAAACCTTCTGTGAAAAATTATATGATTGCGCAGTTCGACCAACGGTTTTCCAATATGGGATTTGGTTGAAGGTTGAATCTAAAAAGGGTTCTTCTTCTATCGGAGCGAGATGGTTATGGTTGCAACCGCCGGAAGATAGTATAGGTGAGGGTGCCCATTCCATTGATCAGGTGCTGAGGGAAACGAATTGGGCGTTATCGTAGCTGATATGAAACAACGTCGAACTGATATGGAAATTGCTCGTATGGCAGTTTTTTATGGGTAGTGTTAATGGGCCTGAATCATCCCTCAATGGTTCAAATAACTTGGAAGAGACGGGCTTTGGTCTCCAGGCCTTCCTTGCCCAGTGATGACCCTAAGCTGGAACTATCGTGGGTTGGGGAAGCCGATGGAGAGTCCAGGTTCTAATAGACCTAGTGTCCAAATTTAAGCCAAAATTTATAATCTTAATGGAAGTGAAAGTTCGCAGGAATTGGGTGGAGCGAGTCAAAAATCTTTTACACCTTGTTTGGATAGAGTATTTGTAATGGATTGGAAGAGTTATTAATGGAATAAAATTGATTGATTTGGTTTGAAAAAGGAGTGTTAAATTATATTTATATTTGGGATAGTAGGAATGAAATGAAATTGTTTGAAAGTAATTTTATTTGTTTGCATCGGAATGAAATGAAAGGTTAACTTAAAAATTGACAAAAATACTCTTATACATACAAATATAATTTTCTTTTATTTTTTTCATTTATCAAATATTTAATATTAAAATAGAAATTTATTGTTATTATTCAAAAATGATATTTTATTTTTATTCACAAAAAATGTGAACAATTAATTTTTTATAATTTTTCCTAAAAAATTAAATATAAATAGTTTGAATAGTTAAAATTTTTTAATGAAGAAAATAAATTAATTTTAAATATGATTAGATGAATTAAAAATTTAAACACCCAACCAAAAATACCCTTCTCATATATATTTTTATATTTTTATGTTTGGAAAATCTATCACTTTTTTATATTTGTATAATACGTATTTTCAATAAATCATATTATATTTGTACTATCAAATACATTTTTTCAAAAAATATTTATTTAAAAAAATTATAATAAGGGGATATATATTTTTAATTGTTTATAATTTTATAAAATTTATATATTTAATAATTATTTTAATCAAGAGTACTAATTGTGCAAACTATTCATCATCAAAAGTACTAATTGTGCAAACTTAACATCAATTAAAATAATCTCAAGGTTACGAAACAATTTAGAAATTTAACAAACAAATAAAAAATAAAATTAAGTCATTTTCCCAAGGTGTAGAAATCTGGGATTTTGCTTCAACTCTCTTCTTCCTAGGGACTTTTCTCTGCGAAAAAATAAGAAACAAAAAACCATATAAGTAAATGTAAAATGATCAAATGAAAAGCGGAAATAATTTTTTTCAATATATTGAAACTTACTAGTTCTTTTGTCTACCATTCATCATCCGTTGTAGTATTATGTTGCGACGCTCCATCGGACAACCAAGTAATGCTTTCAACTTACTAGGATTTTCAATAAGGAATAAGTAAACATCATCAATATCATCTGAACTCCTATATCCTTCAACAGTTTCCATACATCACTTTCAGGAATCAAAAGTTGTTTTGTGGTGAGAAAATCATAATTTTTTCTATTGCAGTAGCCACATTATCAAGACCCTCATTCATCATCATTGATACGTCACCATCCAAACATGGCCTTTTATCTTTCCTCTTCTTTGAAGAAGTTGCTGCTTCAGCTTGTTCTTGTGATCTTACATCATGTGGAGACATTCTACTATCATCATCACCAAAAGTATTAAAATTTTGAAGCACCATCTTATTTCTAGCAAGCAGTGCATCAATGACTTCAATATTATTCATTGCGGAAGAATCCTCTGAATATGCAACCTCTCTTTGCCTAATCACAGGAGCATTTTTAGAGAGCATTCCAGTAGCCCTATCCTTACCAAATAGCTAGACTAACTTCTTATAATTTCACACCGATTTGTCCTTCCATTCAATAGCTTTAAGATGTGCTTATCC
>CATIWR010166215.1:0-27500 GCA_949677035.1 Omphalea diandra | reverse complement strand
TTGACTTCCTATTTTGAATTTTTACTTTTAAATTTTAATTTTAATTTTAAAATTTTTTTTGTTATGGTTTTCTGATTTTCTATTTAGAAATTTTGTGAAATATTCTATAGTACAATATAAAATAATTATATATGACTGTATTATGCATAATTATTTAATAAATGACATACAATAATTTAAAACTAGTTTTGAGACTATAATTAATAAGATTTATTGATTATGCATTTAGTTAATCAAATGAAGAAAAGATTACTTAGATTTTATTATTTATATTTATCTACAAGTATACAAATTATATATATAATTTAAATTTTAATGAAAAATTTTCAAATTTAAGAATTGCATTTTTTAAAAATATATTATGTTATAATAGAATGAAATGAAAAACTATTTGATAATTGTAATTACTATTAATTAATAAAATTATGTTGATTAATTTATATTATAAAATTTAACAATGAGAAATATTTTAAAATTAATAAAATGTAAAAACTAGTTTGAATTTTTTATATAGATTTAAATAAAAATGTCAAATAAAAGCTACATAAAAAAATATATTGATGTTCTTCTCTAGGAACGGGATCCATATCGTAGCATTGCCCTTTATAACAATGATGGCTGGTAAGCCCTTGGTTCACACAGATTGTCCATGAAGTAGAAATTTTAGTAACCAAATTGAGGAGTTATACACATGCTACCAAGATATCAATATCTTTAGTTTCATAGTTTGGAGTATAACAAGTCAACTTACAATCTTTCATACCAGTTTTGAATTTAGGATTTGCTTTAGTCACTATCTGTCGTGACATTAATCTCTCCCTACAACTCATGAATTAAGAATTCTTATAATAATAGTGTACCATATATACATAGCCAATGCATAGACAAAGTTCATTCTCTTTGCTTGGCACATTATCTACTCAAATTGACCTTTGTATTTTTCTAATTTTTAAAATTTTAGATTTTTTACTTTTTTATTATATATTGATGACAACTAAGATAAAATTAGTTACTAAATACTTAGTATTTAATACTTAATATTAAATCAATTATGATAATCTAATTAACTTTTGATATTAAATGTATCATAAGTTATAAGTTAGTGTTTAGGTAAGTTTTTTTTTTCTTCAAATTATTCATTTTAAAAAGATTTTATAAATATTATTTTTATTTTAAAATAATTATCATTTATATGAAATTAATATTCATAATTTCATAGAATAATATAGTTAGATAAATTCATAAAAATTAATAATTTAGTTTTAATTCAATATTTAAAAATTCTATAAATATGTTTTAATTTTGATACCTATCTTATTGAAAAATATGTTTCACGCAAACATATGACCAATTGTAAATAATAAGTAAGATTCTTAAATAATAAGTTAAGATCCTTAAATAATAAGTTCTTCAAGAAAAAAGTAAAATTGTTAAAGGGGACAAAAATATAATAATTGATGGATTCTCATCTAATAGAATATTAATGACGCATACAAGTGAGAAACACTAATGGAAAATCATATTTTGCAATGTACACAAAATCTTGAGATACTTAAAAACTACTTAAAATAATTTTCTTCACTTCAGTTACAAAATAGAAAAATGTAAAAATAATTTTTCAATTTTTATATAGAGAATTATTTGAACTAAATATTAGACTCTATTTTTCTTTTCTTTTCTTTTTTAACACAGATTTTCTAAAAAATAGAAGTTTATTTTTATAGTCGTACAATATATCAGCATCTTTTGAATTTGATGATTCATTTCAGAATATATCTTGAAATTTTATTAAAAATAATTTTTTTTTGTAAAAAGTTAATGTTTATTTATTAAAAATAAACTTAAGGATTAATTTCGAATTGAATAGTTTAGATTTTGCAAATATAATTAATTATATTTATCCAAATATGAGAAAATTTCAATATTTAAAGTTGAAATATCTTACTCGGATTTAGTGTTGATAAACTAGTAGAAGTTCAACATCCTAAATGAATTTTTTTGTAAAAAAATGGATGGCCCTATTATTAGATGGATTTATTAATGATATAATATGATTTTTCGCTAAATCAAACTAATAACGTCTAATCAATACATATAATTATATATGGTCTTAGAAGTTATTTATGATGAGTATTTATCATTTGTTAAATCAAGGTCTCATGAATTATTTACGATAAGTAATTATCATTTATTAAATTAGTATTTTGATAATTAGATACTATAGTATTTAATTGAAAAACTATAAAATAGTTAACTAAAAAGAAAAATAAAGAAAACACATATAAATTTAAAAAATACCTAGAAATAATTTAAGAATAATTATTTAATTAAAATGAATAAAATTAGAAATAAATTAAATTAGATTATTTTTTAAGAATTATTTATTTTGATGTTCTTATATATTAAATACAATAAAATATATAAAACTAAGAAATAATTTATAATTAATAATTTTGTACAATTTTTATATCATAATTCATGTAACGCATAAGTTAGCGACTAATTTAAATATAATGTGAAAGGGCTCATTGATTAATAAATACCAATAACTTTTTTTTTTTAAATAGAGGGCAATAAATAATGAAATATTAGAGAGTGTTTATTTAACATTTTAGAGTTGCTGCTTATTTTAGTTTTAAAAAAAATTTTAGGTTCTATAGCTCAGATGGCAGGAGATTTTCCTGCCTATAATATGGCTGCAAAAAATACTATCGAGTGGTAGCTAATTAAGGATAGCTATATAACTATATATAAAGTGTAATGACAATAAAACGTCTTTATTTTCTCTATTTGTTATCAAATTACCATCTACTCAATTAAAATATTTTTTTATTTGTTATTAATACAATTACTCAATTTTCATTGTTTTCTCTTCGCATTTTTTCATTAATAAAACCCTTTCATGTACAAGCACTAAAAGTTTCTGAATCTCTGTTGTTTGTTGTTATTAAATAACTTGCGTATTTTCTAGTTCTATTTCATTTTGCCAAATTCATCAGTTTTTTCTTATTTTCTTTTGTTTATCTACTAAATTAAATATTACTTAATAACACTTATTGGACAATGATGAAAATAAAAACTTTAAATATTTATATCAATCCATAAAAATAAAATTATCATATCAAATATAAAATTATTTTATTTAACAATTATAAGCATTGTTCAAAGCACAAAATTTATTAAATAAACAATAGACAAATATTTTCTTGCAAATTAAATTTCAAAATTCTGTCTTCCATTATACTCTTTCTGAACTCCTGAATTTACAATTTATTACAAAATATTCAAATAAACATTTACAAAATTAAGAAAATTAAGTTGAGTACATGACAATTAATTATCAAAGGAAAAATCAGAATAAAAAAATTGTTATTAGAAGTGTCTCTTATCCCTTAATTAATACTTGTCCCTTCATTTTAAAATTATATGATATGTTACTTTTGAACAATTCATGATAATATAGTTTATAAGATATTATACATTATATATATTACAAAAACTTACCAAAAAATTATCTATAAAATCATGTACCTGATTAAAAATTCGAAATCTAAGTCCAATATACTTTTGATTTACAATATTATTACCATGACAAAAGAATTCCTAAATCAAATAAAATTAATTTTTATTTTTATTCTACAATTCAAATATATATATATATATATATATATATATATATTAATTTTAAAAATTGGCACCAATAATTAAAGAAATTATTAAAATAGATAGTATACACTTGATTTAAAATTTGATGTCCAACCTCACTTTGTTTTTGTTGTGAAGACATAATTATAGTGATAGTATTCTATAATTTATCAATAACATTCTCTGGTAAGAGATTTTCATAATAGTGTAAAAGCATAGTCAATAATAATAAATTTCAACTTACATTTCTAGTTTTAGGAGGGTCCTTTCCTTTTATTTATTTATTATTATTTTTTGAGCTATTAGAATATACAGAGATATCCTGTCATGCATTTAGTCATGTAGAAATTTTTAAATTTACAAGCAAATATTGTAATTTTTATTATTTAAAATTAATAAAAATAAGCTGAATTAAATTAAGCATTACGAATCTAAAATGAAGTTACTGATTTTTTTGGTTGAGTTTTATAACTTTTTCGTCTCTCTGATGCACCTTCCAATCACTTAGTTGGACATCCAACTATAGCTTTTGTCTTAACTCCCTGCATAATAGGAAAGAAAATTGTATCATTGGAACAAACCTCATTTTTCATTGTAGTTTGACTTGATAAATTAGTGTCCCCAATGATATTATTTGAGTCACCTTCTTCCTTCATTTCTTATAAATCATTTAACAGTTTTATGAAATAATCACTCATTTAGACATACTTTCACTTTTGGTTCTGAGTATTTGAGATTTCACAAAGATTAAAATTGAAATATGAATATTGCTCCCCTATTGATTTTTATGGATTTTTTAAACTCCAATACTTTGATAATTTTTTATATTCCCAATTTTTGCATCCTTAATCTATCGCTTTAGTACGTATTGAGGTAGCATCTAATTTATATTTTTCTTATAAAGAACTTTTAGGGTATGGGGATATGAAATTCCTGCAAAGCTTAACTTTATACAACTATACTGAACTATATTTCTTGCTGTCTCAAATGTAACTAAGTGCTCTTTAAACCTTTCACCGTGTCTAACTTTACAACTACTAACAATTTTAGACTTATCAACTTAACAAACACTACAATCCAATGCCTTAACATATTCATCTTGAAATATTTTATATACTGTACGGGTATACACTGCTAAGAGTTGTCTTAATATCTTCACATTAGCTTTGAAAATAGGTATGGTTACATTTTATTTTCTGCTAGTAACTCTTCATAACATTTGTTTGCTAGCGATTGATCATAGTGCTCAAAGAAATGCATCAAATTGTGTTTTGATTTTTTGATATTTCTTTAGCAGATTGTTCATTGAGTTTACATCGAGTACTCTTCATATCAGCTGTAAACATATATCGACCGTATACTATAGCCCATTTCTCCTTTTCTTCAAAAATACCATTTAATTATTCATTGCCAGTAAGCATATACTTCATGTTATTCCACGTAGTAAGCTACTCATCTTCCTTTTTATAATCATACACATAAAGTGTTTATATCCATACACATAAGTTTTTATATCTTTTATAAATTATTTTGAGGAATGAAATACATTACTTAAATTTTTAACAACATTCTGATATATATGTCATATATATGATCAACAATGGGTTTCAATAAACACTGCTTCTATTGTTTTCGCCATAGTAGCACACTAATATGTTAATATGGTCTTTAGTTGCTTTCTTAACATTGTATTGAGGAAAGTCTCAAATAGCCATTTAATGAAGTTATGGTTCATCATAATGTAATGCGACAACAAAAATAATTGATTGTGTGTGTTCATTAACCCTAATAAAAGAGACAAAAGGCCAGTATGTGCCCCTCCATTTCATAGTTGCACTTGAACGAGCAAAATTTTACTTCTGACTCCTAATCTTTTATTGACCATTAGGGGTCAAAAGGATGGAGATCTTCCAATGCTACAACCCCAATTTATGGCATGTGTTTAGGATCATCAAGGGACCCTTTAGGAAGGTCTTACAAAGTTTAAAGCCTTTATGGGAAATTAGACAGCAAATGGGGGATCAAGGCAAGACAATGTTTTGGTATCACCCCTTAATCTAAATGGAATGGTCACTTAACTTTGGTCAGGATAAAATTTTGAGTGAGGACAAATTATGAGCCTTATAAGTCAACTAAAAGACCCAATCTATCTTCATCCCATTAGAGATCAAGTTTGAAAATTGAGTACAACGTGAGAAATAGGTTAGACACCCTTAAACCGCCCTAATTTAAGGATCCAACTTTTGGACATCTTTGGTTCACAATTATAAATTTAGCTATATTACTAATTAGTTCATTTTAAGTTGTCCTAACATATTCATCTAACACATCTCAAATTATGCCAATCATTAATTCATTACAAACATTCATCTAACACATCTCAAATTATGTATATCATCAATTCATTACAAACATTCACAATAGGGAGGGGGATAACTATATGATCATAAATGGGGTTAAACATACATTGACATAAATATATTATTCAAGGACAATTGTAACATCCCTATCCACATTCGTTGGCATTATCACATGAACATATTCATTGCACAAATGATATGAAAATCCCGCGTGAACATATGCATTGGATAAATGATCATTTAGTCATGCGATTTGTAGAAGCGTGACAATGGCACTTGCACCGTTATATTTGGGACACTTGAACATATATGTAGTGTTTCTATAGTTGCATGGCAAATTGTTTTATGTTGTGTGTATGTTATAGTATCATAAATAATGGTGTTTTAGAGCTTAATTAAAAGTATAAGGAGCATTTAGGCATTAAGAGACAGATGAAGGTGCTTAAGGAGTAAAAAAGAGTGACTAAAAGAGGAAAAGTGACCTTCCAACCAATGGAAATAAAGCACCATGATTTTATATTAGTATAATAAGTTTATATCTACTAATTAGGGTAGAATTGAGGGGTAAGTTAGGAGGTATTACAGAAATAGAGTGAGAGAGAGCTAAAGAATAAGAAGAAGAAGAAGAAGAAGAAGAAGAAGAAGAAGAAGAAGAAGAAGAAGAAGAAGAAGAAGAAGAGAGGGAGAAGAGTGAGCTGCCTAAGGTTTTCTAATTCTGGGATAGTAGGTAAGTTAATTTATCTTCTTCTCAACTCAAATTAATCTCTCATGACATGTTAATCATGCATGGTTAGTGAGAATTATGGAGTAATTGAAGTAGAGCTCTTGGATGGAAGTTATAAACCAAGAGAACAAGAGCTGATTCTATTGATTTTACTGTTAGAGCAGAATTTTGCACCCACAATTTCATAACCCTAGAAGAAGAATTAGGGAAAGTAAAAAATATAAAAGTTGTAGCTTTGTGTCTCATATAAATGTGTATGAAACAGTTTTGCTTGATTTTGTGTATGTCAGGAGATATGACTCCTTTAGTAGGACTAGGTCAAATTCAAACTGAGATGATCTCAGTCTTTTGTTTTCTTATATTTTGATGGCTTTATGTTCTGATTTTGACAAAGTGTAAATCATGACATTTGTACGTTTATGTCCTCTCTAAACACATGTAAACCAGTTTTGATTTATTTGCTATGTGGAAAGAGTTATGGTTCATTGATTGGGATTGACTCTGTACCGGGGTGAAACCCACCTTTCTTTTGAATCTGTTTTCCAAGTATTTGATGGCCATAGATTCAGAATTTGATGATGGTCCAAACTTTAAAGTTGTATATTTATGTCCGATATACATTCTTTTGAAATATTTTCATGCCAAATCTAGCATGAGATATTGTTCCTTCTTCATGACTGGTTGTCAACATGTTACAAACCTGCTCATCCTGAGATTGGTCCTTTGTTTTGGTGACCTTATAGACTGAATTAGACAATGAGTAGAACATAAAAAATGTTGCTTTATATGTTTTTCAATTGATGGAAGATTATTATTGCAATTGGACTTGTTCAATTTGAGATACACCCAAGAGAGTAAGACCTACTCAGATTGAGATGACATTGCAATAGGGCAAAATTCAAAAATTCACCACATTTTCTGTGTATCTGATATTAGCCTGTGATTTGAATATGTTGTCTCATTATGTGTCTAGTTTATTAGAGAAAAAAGAATCAAGTCATTTGAATAAGTATATCTAGAGTTATTACTATGAGAGTGTAGCGAGCTCAGGCTGCCATAGCAGGAATATATACATAAACACTAGGTTCACTTACATGGATCATGCCATAATTGCATACCAAGCATTCATAATCATTTTGACATACTTGTAACCATGTATGTATCAAATTCTAAGATCTCAATGCTTTGAGGAATTCCTAGAGAGAGAACCCAACCTACCATAAAGGTTGGTCAAATTAATAGGTGAGTAAAAGCTATAATTGGATTCAATACATGTATGTGATCATTTTATGATATGATTATGTTCTATTACATGTATATATGATTGAATTGTTACATGTTACATAAGAATACAATTCATGTGAGAATGATTGAATTGTTACATGTTACATGGGAATACATGCCAAGTGAGTATCACATGGTCTTAACGATTACTTGGCATATCATTTGTGAATAAGCACTTACAAATGAAACTAAAAGGACGTTGTGACCGGCTTGTCAAACACTTGCAAATCACATGGAAGATGGACCAATAGGTCCCAAATCATATGTCAAATGAATTACAGGGAGATGGACCAATAGGTCCCAAATCATATGTTACATGAATCACATGAATATCACGATAGCAGTGTTTGCCTTACACGGTCACGACAAAAACAAAGCTATTGCATTTGCACTTGCATAGCCAACTATTATACTTACAATGTATCTTGATGATAGTTGATTATAGGTTATGCCATAAGAATTTGATTATTGTTTTTATTCACTGAGTTGCGACTCACCAAATTGCAACTATTTTTCAGATACTGAAGAATATGGATTGGATACTTTGGTGCTTACATTTTTTGAATTAAGACACATGGACCACAAGTCATCGGCTGAATTCCAACTCTCTCTCTCCTCGTTTCATGACATCAGTCAACATATATGCACATGAAAATACATGTTGGACTGTGTGTGAAAGATGGATAAAACTTTTATGTATATATATTTTGGACATGAATGATATGAGTTTTGTAAAACGAATATGGCTATTACAGTTATTGGTATCAAAGCAATATGAGTTCTGTCAAATGGAAATGGCTGTTACAGTTATTGGTATCAGAGCAATATGAGTTTTGTAAATGAAAATGGTCGTTACAGACCCATTCTTAGTAAAACATCATATGAGCTATACAATGGTAGAAAACCCAAGTTATCATACCTAAGAGTATTTGGATGCAAGTGATATATATTGAATACCAGGGATAATCTTGGGAAATTTGGCTCAAAAACTAATGAAAGGATATTCTTAGGCTATTCCACCTCTAGCACGACATATAAAGTCTTTAACAAAAGTTCTATGATTGTTGAAGAGTCTATGAATGTTGTTTTTGATAAATCTAATAAGCTTGATCTTGGGAAAGGTTCTTTTGTTGATGATCTTGTAGGTGACTTTTAAAAATAGAATTGGAGCACACTACAAGATAAGAAAACGAAGACAAAGATAAAAATGAATCATCAAGAGTAGATGAGGAACCATAACATCAATAAGAAGCATTGCCAATTCAAGATCTACCCAATGATTGGAGATTCTTCAAGCATCACTCCAAATACTTAATTATTGGTGATACTTAAAAGGGTGTAAGTACTAGATCTCAACTTAATCTTTTAGATAATAACCTTACCTTTATTTCTCAATTTGAGCCAAAATCAATTATTAAGGCTTTTAATGATGAAAGTTGGGTGATTACTATGTAAGAGGAACTCAACCAATTTGAGAGAAACAATGTATGAGAACTTGATCCTAGGACTAAGGAACACCCAACTATAGGCTGCAAATGGATGTTTAGAAATAAGTTAGATGAGCAAGTATTCATCACTAGGAATAAAGCTAGATTGGTTGTAAAAGGTTACAACTAAGAGGAAGGCATAGACTATGACGAAACCTATGCCCCTATTATAAGGTTAGAGGCTATTATGATTCTTTTAGCCTATGCATGTCACATGAATTTTAAACTTTTTCAAATGGATGTCAAAGTTATTTTCTAAATGGAGTTAATGAGGAGCAAGTATATGTTGAACAACCTCTTAGTTTTGAATCATATAGTTTTCCTAATTATGTTTTTAAATTGAATTAAGCCTTATATTGGTTGAAACAAGCTCCTTGAGCTTGGTATGAAAGACTTAGTTCATTTCTCTTAAAAAATGATTTTGAAAAGGGAAAGGTGGACACTACCTTGTTTGTAAAAAGACGGAGGCAATTATGATGAGGAAGACATTTCTGGAGATGATGATGACTCTCCAATCTTCTAAAATAGGATTTCTTTATATTTTCTCTTTATTTTATTAATGTAAAGTTGTTAATCCCACAGTTTTCTTATAAGTAAATAAAAATGTTTGTTTGAAATTCTTTGTCTCATGTGTTTGAATGAATTAACTTTTATTATTGCAATTCTTATGTCTGTGCTCGTTATGAACACTTACCTATTTGTTATACATTTGTTCTTTTCGCTTATAAACCCTCTTTTTGATCTTGCCAAAGGGGGAGAGAAATAATCAAGAAAGAATCTAAAGGGGAGAGAAAATAATTTGCAAGTAAATAACATAAGTTAAGGGGGAGCATTGTACTCATACTTAAAAATTTCACTTTGATATTTGTCTATAAATTTTTAAGTATTCATTGAATCATTCACCATTCCAACTTCACAACTTCAAAACTCATGCATTTATTTTTCCCTTAGGATTAATCTAAGTTGTCAAAATAAAAAAGGGGAGATTGTTAGACTAGGTTGATTTAACCAAAGTCGTGGACTTATTTTGATCTTGACGATAGAGATTGATCAATTCTAATACTTTCATTAAGTGTTGTTTTATAGATTTTAAGTTAGATTTTTCATTAGAAGTAGGACAAAATTCAAAATCTCCAAAAATGTAAAGATGATCCAAATTTGTGATGTGTGTATGGTAAATCGCGACCACGAATCAATCACAAGAAAGGATGAAGTTAGGCTAGAGAAATTCACAAGCTATTTCACTGCCGCAAACCATCCAAAGACTATAAAGCTTTAGTCACAAAGGAATTGCGATGAGTATTACACCATGGGCACGATCGCAACTTTCATAATGACAATAGAGGGAACCAAAGCCACAACCACAACATGCTAGATGACCCAAGTGTCTGTTGAAAGATCAAAAATCGCAAGGCAAAAATTTGGTAGCGACTGCGATTCAAGAAGTTGAAGCTTCCTTACCAAACAGAGGAATTCGCATTCTCAGTTGCGTCTAAGACTTATATATCTTACGACCGTGACTTTTGATAATAATTAGAACACAACGACTATATTTTCCTAGACAACCAATAGAAAGCTGACATGTGGACTAGTCATTAGACACAAACGAGATTTTGTGCCAAAATTTTTGTCTCCACAATGAAAATTGGAAATTCACGATCGTGAAATGGTAGTAGCGACCGTGACTTCTACTTGACAAGCATTTAATGCTAAATCTGCCTAGCACATCTTAGAGATTTGTTGATAGTTTTGGTCCAATGTCTCTTTGGTGGATATGAGCTATAAATACTCCACTAAACAGATGTAAATGCAAGACAATTCATTAATTGGTAACCAATCTCTTGCCAATTTGCTACTCATTCTTTGAATTCTCATTTATGTGTTTGTGATTGTTTGGTGAGTAATAAACACCATTGTAAGAGGTTTTAGTGTGAGTCTTGAAAACACTTGTGAGAGATTTTAGTGTGAGCTTTGAAAACAGTTGTAAGAGATTTTGATTTGTGCTTAGAAAATACAGCGTGTAAGGTTTTTGTGTGAGCCATAAACACAAGTGGTAAAAGTTTGGTGTGAGCTTGGAAATACCTATTAAGTTGAGTGAAATACCCAACTATAGATAATTGGGGAGTGGACGTAAGGTTTAACACCCGAACCACTATAAACACTTGTGCCATTTTTTTCTTCTCCTACTCATCTTCTTAAACACATTAACCCTATTTTTAATTTTTTAAACAGAGCACCAATTCAACCCCCCTTTTTGGTGCCCTAGGCCAACACAACTTCTTAGCTACAAAGAAAAGCTCTCCTTCATGTGAGATCAAAATTACTCCCTCACTTGCCTCTTATTGAACCAAGCCTTGCTTTGATAATCACAAACACATCTAAGAGCTAAGCTTTGTCCAAGTTGTCTATATGAATTCTTATAGATATATCAATTCATTGAACTAATATGATTGGAGAAAGAGTTATGATTGAAAACTTTATACATTAAGAGGGTAAAGATCAAGTAAACTAAGTTTAATATTATAATGGTTGTTGGCATAATTCAACAGGCGTTATGACTCTAGCAATGGTCATTGAAAGAACTTAACAGGCATTGGAATATCACCCTAGCAATGAGTAAAGTGTTTTGGATCTCATAATAGGCATTGTCCTCTACTACAACAAATGTTGGATCACTCAAACACATGAGTTATGCACATTGAACTTCACAACTGGCATTGTAATTTCATAATGGTGTGGTTCTTGATCTCTTAACAAGAGTTGTATTTTCAGAATAGGCATTAGATCAAGTGACTTGAATTGAGTAAAATAATCAAGATCTTGAAATGGGCATTAGATCCTACCAATAGACATTGAAAAAGCTCTCTAGATTGAGCTAAAGTTTTTAAACCCTTCAATGAGGCACTATCAATAATGCAACAGGTATTGAGAACATTCAATGTGCATTGGAAGGTTACCGATAACCATTGATGTATTATTGAAGATCTTAAAAAATAGAGTATCAAGTTCACACTTTCCTGAAAATCTATAATAAACATTGTCCATATCTCATAGGGGTTCACATTGTAGTCCAATAAGCATTGAAAAATATCTAATAGCCATTAAATTTAGTTGAATAAACATTTGAGAAAGTCAAATGAGGAGCATTAAGACAAACTTCTCTCTAATAGCTAGTCCTAATGGGCATTTTGTTAGTCCCAATGACCATTGAAGTTGTATTTTGCTTAACAATCACTTATTTTTAAGAAATTAATGATGGATGATGACTTAACAACAGACATGGAGAATTTCCAATAAGCGTTGAGTGTTTACATCTATGATATGAAGTGAGATCTTTCTTTCTGATAGCTAGTCTTTTGTTTTAGCCTATAAAAGAACCCATTATTAATAGAAACAAATAGAGAAAACCATTCCATTAAGTGAATATTCCATTGTAAAAGTTATTTTCAAATAAAAAGGGTGAATCAATAGTGATCTAATAGTAAAAATAAGATCATTATTTAAAGCTTGTAAGTGTCATCTTTAAAAGAGAGGTTGAACAACAAGCTTTCGAGAAATTCTCTCAATACTCTTAACCAAATCAAGCATACTTTGTGAGTATACTTTAAAATATTTTATTGCTTGAGTGAGATAGTTATCATTATCTTTAAATTGTATTTTGTTTGAGGAAACCCTTGGTTATAAGATCTTAAAAATCATACTTTGTGAAAGGTTTAAGGTAGTGTCTATAAACTACTTTAGGAAAAGGTTTTAGTAGCACCCGTAATTCTACTTATAATGGCTTGGTAGTGCCTAAAAACTACTATTGTAAAGGTGGTTGATAGCACCTTAAGCTATCTCAATAGTGAATGCTCTAGTGGATATACAAGAGGAGAGGATGTATGCAAGTTGTGTCAAACCTCTATAAATCTTGTCTCTTAATTCTTCAATCTTTTTTGCACTTTTGTAACTCCCAGAACTTCTTCGTAGTGTCTTCGTTCCATGCCTCATTTCATAGGAAACCATAAAGTGGCTCTATTTCATTATATTCCATCCATATCCCAATTCCACTCATTTAATATCTCCCCTTTGGTCTCATTGACATAAGAGATGTTATTTCTAGTCTATCTCTTTCTATTTCTATATTCTATTTCTATATATATGGAAAGTTTAAAAATCATCATATAATAATCCAGAAATTGCAATATTTTTAATTACTTTTCATTGTCCTATTAAACCTCCCATTTTTAGGGTACTAAGGGATAACAATTGATATTAGAGCTTGCTTCTTCATCAAAGCTTAAGTTCTCAGACCAATGATCATGGCATGTCATGAAGAATCACAATTCAAGCGTAAGACACCATTCTTCAAGGGAGATAATTATGGGTACTAGAAGAATCATATGGAGATCTTTCTTGATAGTAAAACCATTGATTTGTGGGAAATTGTCAAAAAAGGAACAAAAGTTCCAACAAAACTAGTTAGAGAAAAGTGAATGGACTACTGAAGAGAAAAAGGCATATGTAAAGAATATAAGAACAATGCATGTTCTCTTCTCTGCAATTCATAAATCTTAGTATGTTAAGTTGCAAATATGTACATCAGCCAAAGAAATATAAGACATATTGTAAATTCAGCATGAAGGAACCAGTAAAGTTAAGAAGAGCAAGTTTGTTATAAGAAAACACACCTCCAAGAAAGGAAAGGAAGTGTACAAAGCGACTTGAAATGATACTAGTGACTCCGAACCTTATGAGGAGGAAACAAGAAAGGAGTTAGCTAACCTTTGTCTTATGGCAACTGAGGAGCAATCATATGAATCCTCAAGTGAATGCTTTTATGATCACTAACCTCACTATGAAAGTTGAGACTTTCAAGTCCAACACCTCTCTTAAAAAGAGAACAAATCTTTAAAAGATTATGCTAAAGGTTAAGAAACTCTAGCTAAGGAGGTTATGTCTCTCATAGTTGAAAACCTTGAGCTTAAGGAAAGCCTCAACAAGTTCACCAAATGAAAGGAAAAGTTAGACTCCATCCTTGAGTTTCAAAGGAGCCCATCCATCAAGCATGGATTAGGCTATGATGCCACCACTTCAACTGCTCCTTTTACCTTCAAAATAATCTTTGTTAAGGCTAAGGAAGATTATGTTCCTAATCCCATAAGAATGCCAAAAGTTCTTAAAAAGGGAAATGTCAAGATAAATGGCACAAAGGATAAGTCTCAACATATTCACACACAATTAAGACATGCTCCTTCTAGAGCAAATTATGCTTATATGTACCATTCATACAAGCCTAAGAGGCAAGATGTGCAAAGAGATAGACATTGGCATAATTATGGATATAGAAACTCACAACAGAAGAGAAACCATATATGAAAAACACTCCTATGCACATCGCTCAAAGGAGTTACAAGTCTTACAGACACTATGTACATATTCCACTTAGATGTAGGGGACTCGCTCACTTTGATGGTGATTATTTTTACTATGGTATATATGACCACATCACATATCATTGCCATTCTAGAAGGCATGATGAGCAATTAGCAAGAGCTAACCCTTTAAGACCCAAGAAGGTTTGGGTACCGAAGACATAACTCTCCTTATTTTACAAATGTGCTTGAAATTCTAAGTTGGAGCGCAAGAGCGATATCTTGATAATAGATGTTCAAAGTAAATGACAAGAGAAAGAAAGTTCTTCATATACTTGGAGAAGATTAAAGGACTTATAAACTTATCTTTTGGAGACAATGGTAAAGCTAAAAATTATTGGCATAAGAAAAGTTAGTAAGGGTGATGACTCACCTGTCCTTGATAAAGTATTGCTTGTTGATGGACTCAAATATAATTTGCTAAATGTAAGTCAGTTGGTGTGACAAAGGGCTTAGAGTTATGATTGAGCCACTAGCATACCATGTGAAGGATGAGGGACAACAAAATTTTGTTCATTGGTAGAAGAGTTTATAATATTTATGTGATTGTTCTAAATTCTCTTATTAACCACAATGAAAAGTGATTAGTCTTTATAGTGGATTAAGGTAAAACTTGGCATAGAAGGCTAGGACATGCTAGCATGGATCTCTTCAATAAGTTGAAGAGAAGAAATTTAGTTGAGGGTCTACCTAAAATCAAGTTTGGAAAGGAAGGAGTTTATGAAACATGTTAAAGAGGTAAACAAATCAAATCTTCATTCAAAGCTAAGAATAAGGTATGCTCTTCTAAACCATTGTAATTACTTCACATAGATATATTGGACCTACTAGATTATTGAGCTTGGGAGGCATGCATTATGCATTCGTAAAACTAGATGATTTTATATACATAGGTATTGTTCTTCCCTTACAAGGATTATTCTTTTAATGCTTTTAAGACATTTGCCAAGAGAATTCAAAATCCAAAGGATTTGGATATCTATTTTATTAGAAGTGACCATGGAGGAGAGTTTGAGAATGCTATGTTTCATAGCTTTTATGATGAATATGGTATCTCACACAACTTCTCAAATCCTAGAACACCATTATAGAATGGTGTGGTAGAAAGGAAGAATAAAACTCTTCAATAAATGGCTATAACCATTTTGAATGAGTATAATCTTCCTATGTACTTTTAGGTTGAAGTTGTAAACAATTCATGTTGTCTTAAATAAAGTGTTAGTGGTACGATCTGTCGCTAACACCTGTAGATCGAGTAGGCAACTGCACCTATCGAGTATAGTATAGCGTAAGAGTATCAAGTGTCGATCCCTAAATGACTAAAAGTACTAGTATTAACTATTTCTCTATTATTTAACCAGTAAATTTAAATGAATTAATTAACTGATTAAAATAAAATAAAATAATTCAACAAACTAAAATAAAATAATTCAACAAACTAAAATAATGAAAATATGAACTAGAGAGTGGGAAAAAGGTGATCAATATGACAAGTAGCACTCAAGTATTGAATCCCCTTAAGACTTATTAAGAAATTGATTCTTTGACAATACAATCTAATTCAATGTTTATGGAACCATGAAAATTCCTTTAGTATGTTAAAGTCTTTCTCAAGATCATTTACATTTAATTCTAGGTTGATTAATTGGAATATCTTCCTAATTAAAACCCCTTAAAGTTGCATTATAATTCTTTGAATTTCACTATTAGGTTTGACCCTAATCCAAAAGATTTATGTTATCCTATCTCTTG
This sequence comes from Omphalea diandra, assembly GCA_949677035.1. NCBI lineage: Eukaryota > Viridiplantae > Streptophyta > Magnoliopsida > Malpighiales > Euphorbiaceae > Omphalea > Omphalea diandra. The sequence continues at coordinate 10,834 of CATIWR010166215.1, read as the reverse complement.
GGGTACATGCAACTCCTTTCAATTGTGCCAGATCTATTCAATAACTTGATTTCTCAATCTAAGTTTAAAGAATTAAGACAAGAATAAGTATTCCGGATATATCAATTCAAGGAAATGAAGAACAAACACAATTGAATTCCATAAATAATGAAAAGATTGTATTATCTAAAAAATAACAATTCAAAACTTATCTTAGGCTTCATCATACGCAAGTGCCTAAATAATTTAGTTCATAATTGAATTACTAACCAACATCAAAGTAAAGAGAAAATAAAATAGAAAATTTTTCATAATAAAACCCGTGTATTCTTTAATTCTCTTCAAGATTGATGGTTGACCAATAATTCTTCTCTTATGGATAACTTATTCTCCAGAAAATAAAAAATCTCTAAAAATTAATTCTAATAATAATTCTCCTCTCTCTTTTATAAAGACTTCATCCTCTATTTATAGTCTCCTATTCCTCTTTAAATTAGGAAAAATAACATCCTCCACCAATTAGGAATTGTAACAAACCAAACTTCCTCTCTTGTGAATAGGAGCCAGTAAACTTCCTGCAATTGCATGGTCTTCTCTGGTCTTCCTAATTTGAATGGAAATTGGACTTAAACTATGTCTGGCAAATATTAAAATTGGTCCCCTAGAATAGTCAAATTTCTTTTTGGTCCCTAAACTTCTGAAACTGCATAATTCTATCCATAAAACTTTCATAATTCATCAGTAAGTTCCAATTTCTAGGATTTCCTAAAATTATTAAAATACAAGTCAAAAGGGAGACATTATCTAGTATTTTTTTTTCAAATTAGACTCAATTAATAATAAAATTAGCCTTAAAAAATACTAAAAATAAATAATATCAAATTCCCCCACATTTGGCATTTTGCTTGTCCCCAAGTAAAAATACTAAGCAAATGAAAAAAGTCACGAACAAAAGACTTAAAACAAAATAAGAAAAACACTAAGCACAAAACACATAAAAACTAACACAATTGACTCATAAGTACATTTCATCCCCTCATTGGCATCGTAACAAATTGAATTACCTGATCTATGCGAAAAATTCACCAATTCTCAAACTTGCAAAAAATTTATGTTATAGCATACTTATTTAATCATAACTACCCCTAAATCAAATGCATCAAAGATTATCCATTCACAAATAAAAAAAAACAAATTCATTAATCAAGTTTCGCAGAACGCACCCCTCGTTCCAAGTGTTTAAAGGTTAGTGTATGCTTTCATTGTCCCACAAATAGCTTAAAAGTCTACCATAAGCTTGAAAATAAATCACATTTCCACCACTTTAATTTAAATACAAGCACAAATCAAAAGGTCTTTCTTTTGGTTGTGATGGGGCCTTGGTAGAAGGTAGGTGTTTTTAGGCTAGTAAATTACAAAATAATTGATCATGCTTACTAAATATTCTCTTAAATGAAACTCACGTGATTTCTTAATAAAGAACAAATCTTATGCCAAAACATAATCCTACTCTCATGGATCTTAAAAATAATAAAAATTCTAGACCCTTACTTGATATAGAATTGAACTGTCTTGATAAAGAAATACATATTCTTCTTCCTCTTTTATTTCTTTGAATTTTTTTCTTTTTTTTTTCTTTGACTTTCTCTTTTTTTTTTTTTTAAATTTTGAGAGGAAGAAAGAAGAGTTGTTATAAAATTACACAAGGTAACAATTCAAAAATCAAGCAATTAATCAAATAACATTCTTTCATTCTTAGCCCAAAGAATAAAACACTCAACCCCACACTTAAGACTTTTTACTAATTTCATGAAACAATCCTTTGTAATTTTAGAAACCAAATCTTATCCATAAGCAAACATGATCAATTATATTTTAAGGGACTAGACTTCATTGGCTAGCTAAACATAGGATTAAATAAAAAAAAAAAAGGGTTCTTATAAGCTCAAAATGGCTCACTAAATGGATAAAAAGGTGGATGAAGAAAGAAAAAGGAACAAGTGGCTAATCCTAAATTGTCTTAATCCTTTTTATGCTTGTATTTGATAATGTGGTCTCAAAATGATAACAAATCAAGTTCTAGAGACTCTAGCACTATTTAAGGACTCACTCAATAAAGAATTCACAAAATTAAGTACATTACAAGGAAAAGAGGCTCAAACCTTTCTTTATAGTGTAAAAAAAAAAAGAATTTTAATTTTTTAAGAATCTTTAAACTTCTAAACCTTGAGATTTTCTTTAAAGATAGTGATAATTAAATATCTATGGTATAAAACAAGATTTGTCATTTAAGAAAGTGAATCTAAGGCATAGCTAAATAATTTTCGACCAAGTTAAGATGAAAATGAGGGAACTACTAAGAAAATAATGAGTCATAATAAAACAAGTAAAACAAATGTTGTTATATATATGTGTGTGTGTGTGTGAAGAAAGTAAGATAAAATAGGAACAATTAATCAAACAATACAAACCCTCCTCCACACTTAAGACACATTGTCCTTAATTTGTAGGATAAGTTTTTAGCACGAAATAACACAATAAAAAAAAAGGGACTAGGAAACTTCCCTAGAATTTCATGGTGCAGGTGGAGGCAATCGCGGTAGAAGACGTTGCACATAATCCTGAATTTGAATAAGGAGCTCTCCATGTTGAACCAATTATTGAGACATTTGGCTTTGTACATCTTCCAAGCGATTTTAGCATTCATGCAATGTGCGAACATCACGAAGTAGGTGGGACAATAAACGTTGGGTAGGTTCACCAACTGCTAGTAAAGGTTCCTGTGATGGTCCTGCTTACCCTACATTAGTAAAAGCATCATCCTCGGAGGGTGAGTGAGCTGGGATAGGGAACGGTTGAGTATGGGCATGATCAACAGAGAAGAAGATCAAATGGCAGAGTGTATTAGCATTTATTGGGGACTTCATAGGAACCATGCGTGCACCGGTAAAATCAACCCCTAAACTTGCAAAAAGATCAGTTAAGAGCATGGGGAAAACAAAATTTTTGTTCGACCGTGAGAGAGGAACAACATCACGAATGCAAGTAATTAAAATGGGAGCTAAAGGGACACCTTTGATATTACCTAAACCATAGATCATTTTACGCGCAAGGTAAATATCATTAAGGCGCACTTTATTAAAAGCACTGGCCTTAGGAAAGACATTAGATGCCAACAATGTAATTATGACTCTCGAATGGGCATCCAAGTGCTTAGCTAAGTACCGTGAATGGTCCTATTAGTAGCACGCAACTAAGCCTAATTGAGAAGTGGCTCTAGACAAATTAAAAGTTCCATCACTTCGGATGCGATGCTGACCGGTGATTCTATTGGGATCAATAACAAGTGGAGGACCGACATTCGGAACTCCTAGAGAAAATGTGAGAGAAGCACAAGTGAGTACTACTATATGACCACGAACAAAAGAATGTATCTCTAAACAATTTTTGGTTGTTTTGTTTTCAATGTTAGCGTAAAATTCACAGACTATTTGAGGGCAATAATGACCCTAAAAATCCAACATGTGTTCCCATCCTAACGTATGAAATGCAGCTCGAATGCAGAGTGACGTATCAACGTCTGAAGTAATAGAACGTTCACTAATGAATTTATGCAGAATATGCTTATCGTACCATGTCGAATGGACCACGGAAGTAAAACATGTGTCATCAAAATTGGTAGTGAGTTGAGCGGGGTGTTTCGAAGGTCGACACCGAGACATGAGAAGTAATGATAGAATTACTAGGAAAACAACTCACCAGCACAACCAAAAATAAATAGCACTATCAGGAAAATAGTTCAGCAAGCTAATATCCAAACAAAGTACATAATCACCTGCAATGAAGTATGAGGAACAATAAAAGCATAAGCTTAGGTCCTTAAGGCAAAATTTAAATTGACAAACAAAAAAAATGAAATAAATAAATAAAGAGGAAGGACTTAACAGAAAAAACTTCTAAAAATCGAAGTGGGATGGTAGGTGGGCGGATGCAGGTCAGGAAGGAGTAAGTGAGGATGGTGGCGGCTTGGGAAGGAGTGAAAGAAGGATGCGGATGTGGGTCGGGAAGAAAGGAAATTATGCTTTTGGTTTATTGGTTTTTTGTATAGTCTGCGGCATGGACTGCACAAGGTCTGTAGATGCGCACATCATGTGCGCATTTCATCCCCCCTCCCTCCTTTTTTTCATGTGAGATCCTAACCGCACATATGTGTTGTCAAGACCACATATTCTCTAGCACAAAGGAATAAAATCCCTTTGTGAGGTGATGTGCACATGATATGGGCATCACCGCACAACCTCTGTTAAACTTTTTTTTTTTTCAAAACAAAAACACCAAAAATAATTAAATAAATAAATAATCACATCAATTAAACCTCCTATCCAAATTACATTTTTATAATTTTGTATTAAATAAATATTTATATATATAAAATAGATGTTTTAAATGGTTTTTCTTAAAAAAAATTATTTTTGAAATAATTAATTTTTTTTAAAAAATAATTTTAACTGAGCTTTGAGCACTTTTACTCAAAATTGAGAAGGTCTAACTTCTCATAAACTATTTTCTCATCCAATCGACCTCCAAGATAGTGTTTCAAACGATGATCGTTCACTTTAAACGTACCTTTTTTAGGATGAGTTACCTTAACTGTGTCGTAAGGAAAATTTTGTTTGACGGTGAACGGTTTGGACCATCTAGATTTGAGATTACCTGGGAATAATTTAAAGCGAGAGTTATAAAGGAGGACTTGATCTCCATCATTGAACTGCTTAGATTGACGAATCCTCTTGTCGTGATACTTTTTGGCCCTTTCCTTATACAATTTGGAGTTCTCATATGCCATTAATCGCCATTTTTCCAGTTCATTCTCTTGATGTTTCCGCTTCTCACCTGCAAGGTCAAGATTAAAATCAAGAAGTTTGATAGCCCAATATGCTTTATGCTCAAGCTCTACAGGCAGATGACATGCTTTTCCATAAACTAACCTATAATGTCAATAGGTGTTTTATAAGTCGTTCTATAAGCCCAAAGAGTGTCATCTAACTTAAGGGACCAATTATTCCTAGATTGTGCAACTGTCTTCTCAAGAATCTGTTTGAGATCCCTATTAGCTACCTCAACTTGACCGCTTGTTTGAGGGTGATATGGGGTTGCGACTTTATATGTAATATCATACTTTTGAAGCACTTTTTTGAATTGCACATTACAAAAATTAGTACCCCTATGACTTATTATCGCTCGAGGTATATCAAAATGCGAGAATAGTTTTTTAAGGAACTTAACTACAACTTTAGCATCATTTGTGGGTAAAGCTTGTGCTTTGACCCACTTAGAAACATAATCTATAGCAACTAAGATGTATTTATTTTCAAATGAAATCGGGAAGGGGCCCATGAAGTCAATACCCCAAATATCGAATATTTCACATACCAAAACATAGTTTTAAGGCATTTCATCACGGCGAGAGATATTACCTGATCGTTGGCAATTATCACATTGCTCTACATACCTTTGGGCATCCTTATAGATAGTCGGCCAATAAAAACTTGATTCGTAGACTTTTTGGGCTATCCTATTTGCATTATAATGCCCTTCAGCGGGTCCAGCATGGCAATGCTCTAAGATTTTTCATCCTTCCGAAGTTAGGACACATCTCCTTACAATTTGATATGCACAAATTTTGAATAAATAGGGATCCATCCAAAAGTAATTCTTCAAATCCAAAAAGAACTTTTTCTTTTGATGATGAGACATTCCATTTGGTAGAACTTTACCTGCTAATAAATTTGTGATATCAACAAACCATGGAACATCTAAATCACTTACCTTTTTAATGTTGTAAAGATGCTCCTCAGGAAATTGATCATTGATCTCAACTTCATCGAGCTTTTTTAAATTAGGATTTTTTAAACGAGATAGATGGTCAGCTACTAGGTTTTCAACACCCTTTTTATCACGAATCTCAAGATCAAATTTCTGCAACAGTAAAATCCATCGAATTAATCTAGGTTTTGCATCTGACTTAGTGAGTAAATAACACAGAGCCGAGTGGTCAATATAAACAACGACTTTGGTCAATATCAAATAGGATCTAAACTTATCAAACACAAAAACCACCGCTAGAAACTCCTTTTCTGTAGTCGTGTAATTCTCTTGGGTCTCTGTGAGAGTCTTGCTAGCATAGTAGATGGGCTGAAAATGCTTGTCTTTTCACTGTTCGTGAACTATGCCAACTGCAAAATCACTTGCATCACACATTAGTTCAAAAGGAATAGTCCAATTCAGTGCTACCATGATTGGAGCCTTGGTCAATTTATTCTTAAGAATGTTAAATGCTTCTAAACATTCTTGAGTAAAAATAAATGGCACATCTTTTTCAAGCAACTTAGTCAAAGGCCTCGCAATCTTAGAAAAGTCCTTAATGAACCTCCTATAAAACCTGGCATGCCCTAAAAAAAACTCCTAATTGCCTTCACTGAACTCAGGGGTGGCAACTTAGAAATAGTTTCAATTTTTGCTCTCTCTACCTCAATCCCTCTATATGAGATTTTATGCCCTAAAACTATACCCTCTTGTACCATAAAATGACACTTTTCCTAATTTAACACCAAATTAGTCTCCTCACAATGTTTAAGCATTCTTTCTAAATTATAAAGGCATAAATCAAAAGAGTCACTAAAAATTGAGAAATCATCCATGAATACTTTCATAATATTTTCCATGAGTTCATCAAAAATTGCCATCATGCACTGTTGAGAAGTAGCAGGTGCATTACATAATCCAAAAGGCATTCAACGATAAGCAAACATACCATAGAGACAAGTAAATGTCATCTTTTCCTAGTCCTCTAAAGCAATAAGGATTTGAAAGTAACCAGATAAACCATATAGGAAACAATAGTACATATGCCTTTATAGTCGCTCTAGCATTTAATCTATGAAAGGTAAAGGGAAGTGATCTTTCCTTGTGGCATCATTCAACTTTTGGTAGTCAATGCATACTCTCCACTCGATGATGGGTCCCATAGGAATCAATTCATTCTTCTCACTTGGAACAACCGTCACTCCTCATTTCTTTGGTACTACCTGCACAGGGCTTACCCACGAACTGTCAGAAATGGGGTAAATTACTCCTACATCAAGTAATTTAATCACCTCAGCTTTTATAACTTCTTTCATGTTATGATTTAGTCGCATTTGTGGTTGCACAACTGGTTTGAAGTCATCCTTTATGAGAATCTTGTGTGTACAGAAAGAGGGACTAATTCCTCTTATGTCTGAAATCTTCTAAGCAATTACCCTGTTGTGTTCTTTAAGTACAGTTAAAAGTTTATCCTTTTGATCCTCTTTCACATCAGATGTTATAATCACTAGGAGCTTATTACTCCAAATGCTCAGGCAATTTCTTCAACTCTAACGTAGGTGGGTTTTCAATGGATGGTTTTAATTTGTGCTCCTCACTCCTATCAATCTCCTCAAAAGCTTTCTCCTTTATTATTGGTTCATTAGCCTCTAGATAGGTTTTTTGCTCACCTCTCATACCTTCTTCTTTGCTTGTCTTTTCTCTTTAAACAAGACAAAGCTCTAACGGATCTTGAGAGATAATTGTCTACATACAATAAAAAATAACACAATCCATAGAATTAATGAAATAACAAGTGTCATCTTGATCAAGTGAGTGTTTAAAAGCATCAGAAATTTTAAAGGTCACTTCTTCATCTCTAACCCTTAAAGCTAATTTACCCGCACTAACATTAATCAAAGCTCTACTTGTAGCTAAAAATGGTCGGCCCAAAATTAATGGAACCTCAACATCGACATCCATATCAAGTATGACAAAATCAGCAGGAAAGATGAATTATGACAAAATCAGCAGGAAAGATGAATTTGTCTACTTTGACCAACACATCCTCAATGATACCTCTAGGGTATTTAATTGATTTATCAGCCAATTAAATACTCATTTTAGTTGGTTTAGGCTCCCCTAATCCTAACTAAGCAAATAATTGCAAATAATTTATAAGTCATTAGGTTTATGCTTGCCCCTATATCAGTTAAAGCCCTGTCAATTGTTAAATCACCAATAAGATAGGGGATAGTAAAACTCCCTGGATCCTTGAGCTTTCGAGGTTGCTTGTTTTGTAAGATGGGCAAACATTCCTCACTAAGGATCACTGTAGATAACTCCTCAAGTCTTTTTTTGTTGGCTAGGAGTTCTTTTAGATATTTTGCATACTTGGGCACCTGCGAAAGAGCTTCAACAAACGGTAAGTTAATATGGAGTTGCCTAAAGAGTTCAAGGAACTTACCATAATATTCATTTAAGTGATATTTTTTAAGTCTTGCAGGATATGGAATGGTAGGTTTGAATTCCTTAACTGGCTTAGGATGTGTTTCACCTTGGTATCGGGTCTCCGCTACACTTTTCTTCTCGATTTGAGCTTTAGGTCCAGCTTGTAATTCTTTTTCGCTCCTCAGGATGATCGCCTTCACATGTTCCTTAGGATTCATCTCTGTATTACTAGGCAAACTACCCTGTGGCCTTTCTAAAATCATTTTAGCAAGCTATCCAATTTGATTCTCTAAATTGTGAATGGAAGCTCCTTGATTTCTCAGCATTGTTTCATGATTCTTCAAAGAGCGTCTTGAGCTTGGGGTCGAGCATCGAAAACTTGGATGAATTTGGTCATTAGCTTTTCCAAATTTGATTTCTTTTCTTGGAGTGGTTGTTGTTGTTGTTGATAACCTGATTGAGGATTATTCCTTTGTTGTCCTTGGTTCCCCCATGAGAAATTTGGGTGGTTTCTCCATCCTGGATTATAGGTGTTACTATAGGGTTTATTTTGTGGTCTTAGAATGTTCCCCATATAGTCCACTTGTTCTTGTTGCATTCCAAGCATATTAAGACAATCTTAGCTTTTATGTCCCATTCCACATGAGTCACATTACAACACTTGACCCATTTTTGGTGCTAAAACCAATCCATCAATCTTCATATTCAAAGCTTCAACTTGACTTGCCAAAGCAGTGACTGAATCAAGATTATACAAACTAATAGGTTTGTTACTCCTTGAATTTGTCTGCCATTGATATCCATTCATTGCCATCTCCTCAATCAATGCTTGAGCATCATCTGGTGTCTTATTGTTGAGAGAACCTCCTACTACTGCATCTATCATTTAACGAGTCATGTGATTCAATCCACAATAGAATGTCTGAATCTGACCCTAAGTATCCAACCCATGTTATAGGCATTTTTTCAACAAATCCTTGAAGAGTTCCCACGTCTCATAAAGTGACTCGAAATCTGATTGAATGAACGATGAGATATCATTCCTTAATCTTGCTGACTTCACAGGTGGAAAATGCTTTAATAAGAACTTCTCTATCATCTAGTTCCATACAGTAATAGAACCCTTAGGAAGTGAGTTCAACCACCATTTGGCCTTTCCCCTTAATGAAAATGGGAATAACCTTAAACAAATGGCATCATCCGTAACTCCATTGATCTTGAAAATGTCACATATTTCTAAGAAATCAGCTAGATGGGAATTTGGATCCTCATTTGGCAAATCATCAAACTGTACTAACTGTTGCACCATTTTAATGATATTTAGTTTGATTTCAAAATTATTGGTTGCAACAACGGGTCTCACTATGCTTGTTCCAACATCCATCACGATGGATTTGGCATAGTCAAACATAATCATTTGACGATTTGCCATGATTACTATCTCTTGATTATGCTCAATCTTCTCTTGACGTTGTTGTCTTAAATTTTGATGAAAAGTTCTCTCTATTTTAGGATCTTCAGGTTCTAGTTCAGTTGTGTTGATTCGAGTCATACACCATTGAAGTCTCTGGAAAGACTAAAGACCACAACGAAACTAAAACAGGAAGGGTAAAATAGGACTAGAAAAAAATTAAGAAAGAGAAAAATGGCTAAATTAATAGATATAAAGTGTTCCTAATATTTTAGTCCTTGGCAATGGCACCAAAAACTTGGTACGATCTATCGCTAACACCTATAAATCGAGTAGGCAAGTGCACCTATCGAGTTTAGTATAGCGTAGGAGTATCAACTGTCGATCCCTCAAGGACTAAAAGTACTACTACTAACTCTTTCTTTATTATTTACCCGGTAAATTTAAGTGAATTAATTAACTGATTAAAATAAAATAAAACAAAATAATTCAACAAACTAAAATAATGAAAATATGAACTAGAGAGTGGGAAAAAGGTGATCAATATGACAAGTAGCACTCAAGTATTGAATCCCCCTAAGACTTATTAAGAAATTTATTCTCTGACAATACAATCTAATTCAATGTTTATGGAATCGTGGAAATTCCTTTAGTATGTTAAAGTCTTTCTCAAGATCATTAACATCTAATTTTAAGTTGATTAATTGGAATCTCTTTCTAATTAAAACCCCTAAAATTGCATTATAGTTCTTTGAATTTCACTATTAGGTTTGACCCTAATCCGAAAGATTTATGTTATCCTATCTCTAGAGGTACATACAACTCCTTTCAATTGTGCTAGATCTATTCAATAACTTGATTTCTCAATCTAAGTTTAAAGAATTAAGACAAGAATCAATATTTCGGATATATTAATTCAAGAAAATAAAGAACAAACACAATTGAATTCCATAAATAATGAAAATATTGTATTATCTAAAAAATAATAATTCAAAACTCATCTTAGGGTTCATCATACCCAAGTGCCTAATTAATTTAGTTCATAATTGAATTATTGACCAGCATTAAAATAAAGAGAAAATAAAATAGAAAAGCTTTCATAATAAAACCCGTGTATTCTTCAATTCTCTTCAAGCTTGATGGTTGACC
>CATIWR010166185.1:0-16878 GCA_949677035.1 Omphalea diandra | reverse complement strand
TTTTATTTTTTTTATTTATTTATTATATATATATATATATATATATATATATATATATATATATATATATATATATATATATATATATCATCCAATACTTGCTTTTTTTTCTATTTATGATTCTTGTTAATGCATATTGTGTACTCACCTAGTAAGTTATAGAAGTATATAATATTATCTCACTCTCAATACTGACATTCTCAATTAATTTTTCAGGTAGTAGCTGATCTGATAGATTATTTTTGACAGTCTTGCAATCCATTCGCGTAGGCATATTATGCAATACTCATTTTTAATGTATTTAAATTTTAGCACTCCATAGTTTAGAATAGTAAGACTTGTAAATTGATAGATGGTGTGAATTTTTTTTATGTAAATCGTGGTGGATATTATTTATTATCATTGCAAAATCTCAATAATTATTAATTAAAGATTAGCTGAGAATAAAAGGGACTAGGCTTGCTATGAAGGCCTTAAGCCTACTCATTCCCTAGCGTCGGTCATGGTGTAAGTGGGGGTTGTGACAAAGTTGATATCAGACCTTTAGATTTAGAATTTCTAAGGCCTAATGTAGTTTCAATAGATACTGCAGAGTTAAAATTTCTAAGGCCTAATGTAGTTTCAATAGATACTGCAGAGTTAAGATCCAATACGTCCTTGTATGTTTTCATTGCTTCTAGTTCTTGCATTTATCATTAGTGTGTTGGTTGGACGTCTATTAGGTTTCTAATCCATAAGGGAATTTAAAATGATTTTTTAAGGGATCTTAATATTTTTTTATTTTTTTAAATGATAAGAGTTTTGTTTTTATCTAATGGTAGTAATTGAGGTTGATAATGTAAAAAAGATGTTGAAAATAGTTTTTGAATAAAAAAAAAAAGAAAGGTTTGAAATATTTTAAGGTTTTGGAATTTGAGTGCTTATGCCCAGAGATGGTGAAGCCAACATATACATTAAGTCATGCATTATTAAGTCATACATCACTAGTCAAGCATCACATGTCACACATTGCATTTGGTTGTGCATAATCCATCATTTTTGGACATAAGGATATTGATTCCAAAACAAACAAAATATGCTTAAATCGATAAAATTATTTTGTTAAGTATTTGAAAATCAAATTATTTTGAATAACTTAAAATGAATTGGATCCTCTGGATGAATACTGAAAAGAATATATAAATTTGAGACTATATAGCTCATATGATTACAGGATGAACAACAAGCTAGAGATAATGATATTTGTATGTGAATATTTGGTATAGAGGTGGATATTGTGTTTTCTAGTTGTTCGATTTCTGTGGAAGACTGAGATCTTCTAGGAAACCTAATCTTGTTGGATGTCATGGATTTTGACGTGATTCTTGGGATGGATTGGTTAGCACAACATTATGCCACTTTGGATTATTGAAGCAAAAAGGTGACTTTCAATATTCCATGTGATGTAGAATTTCACTTCATAGGAGACAAAGCTATAGCTCCCACTAATTTAATATCGACCATCACAATTGGCCAATTGTTATATAGAGGATGTAGGGAATATTTGGCTTTTATTGGGGATACGATAACAGATAAGGGAAAAGTGAAAAATGTCCCAATGGTGTGCAAATTTCCTAATGCATTTATTAAAGAGTTATCATGCTTACCACTTGACATAGAGATTGAGTTTTATATTGATGTAGTACCAAGTATCGCTTCTATTTCTATGCCACCATATAGGATGGCCCTTATAGAGTTAAAAGAACTTAAGGATCAGTTGTAAGATTTATTGAATATGGGTTTTATTAGACCTACCACTTCTTCCTGAGGAGCCCCACTACTTTTTGTGAAGAAGAAGGATGGTTCTTTGTGTCTCTGCATTAATTCTAAACAATCGAATAAGGTGACCGTGAGGAATAAGTATCCATTCCCTTGAATTGATGATTTGTTTGATCAGCTTCAAGGTGCTTGCTATTTTTCAAAGATTAATCTTAAATCTGGGTATCATCAGTTGAGAATCAGGTGAAAGGATATACCCAATACAGTGTTCAGAACCAGATATGACCATTATGAATTCTTAGTGTTGTCATTTGGACTCACTAATGCACTTATAACCTTTATGGATCTGATGTATTGGGTGTTCAAGCCATTTTTACATCACCTTGTGATAGTGTTTATTGATGACATTTTGGTGTATTCACATAATACATCTCTAGACACCATATTTGATGCCAGGTTCTCTAATTTTTTTGTTACTGAGGTAGGTATAGGTTAATCAGTTATTGCTTCCACCCTTTTTGGATCCACTTGAATACCATCTCTAGACACCATAAAGCGATGTATACCAAGTACTTATAATGTGAGGAGCATGCATGGCATTTGAGAATGGTACTGTAGACTTTGAGGGATCACCAATTGCATGTCAAGTTCTACAAATGTGAGTTTTGGTTAGAGTGTTGCTTTTCCAGGATACATGGTGTTTAGAGATGGTATTTAGGTGGATCCTAAAAGGATGAAACTAATAACTAATTGGCCTACATCCACTTCAATAACAAAAATTTACAGTTTCTTGAGTTTAGCAAGCTATTATCTCGATTTGTGTAGGATTTATTTAAGATTGCGACACCATTGACCAGGTTGACTTAAAAGAATATAAGGTTTCAGTAGACTAAAACACGTGAGAGGAGTTTTAAGTGGTTAATGGATTGTTTGAGTTCTGCTATGGTTTTAGCACAACCTTTTAGGTTAGATGGATATGGCGTTTATTGTGATTTTTGTGGAGTTGGCCTTAGGTGTGTCTTGATGCAACATAGTAAAGTGACAACTTATGCTTCTAGACAATTAAAGAAGCATGAGCATAATTATCCCACTTATGACTTATAGAGTGCAACAGTGATCTTTGCTTTGATGATTTGGAGACACTATTTGTATAATGTGACATATGAAATCTATGCAAATCACAAAAGCTTAAAGTATATTAATAACCAGAGAGATGTTAACCTAAGGTAGAGGAGATGGGTGTATTAATCATCCAGGTAAGGCAAACATGGTGACAAATGCCTCGACAGGAAGTCCTCTTGTAGTCTTGCCTATATTAGTGTTGAAAGGAGACTGTTAGTCAGCGAACTGGGTGAGATGTATGATCAAGGATTAAGGATGGAGGTACATGATTTTGGTATACTTTTGGCTCATTTCAGAGTGACATCAGTTCTTATTGACATGATTAAGGTAGCACAAAGCCAAGATCCACAATTAAGGAGAATTATGGTGAAAGTACAATATGGCCAGACAAGCGACTTTATAATGGATGATGATGGTACTTTTAGAATGGGCACTAGATTTTATGTTTTAGATGTAGATGGGTTAAGGAAGTAGATCATAAAGGGGCATCCTGGTGCTAATAAGATGTACCAAGATATAAAAGGTTTTTATTGATGGAACAAAATGAAGATGGTTGTAATTGAAAGACCTTATGAGATTATTGTAGTCATTTTCTTCCCCTAAGTGGGAATGGGAGATGGTCACTACAAATTTCATTATTCGATTACCTATTTCTTATGGCTATGATTTTATTTGGGTGATTATTGACAAATTAACTAAGTCGACTTACTTTATATGGGGTAGTGACAAATTTGTTAAGTTCTAATTGTTTAATATTTATATACTTGATGTTGGGTTCTTGTTGTTTAGTTAATACCTTAGACTAATGAAGATTGAGAAAATTTTGAGTACACACACACACATATATATAAGTATTTTTAAATTATATAAATATTTTTAATTTATTTAAGAGAATTTGGATATATTGTTAATATTGAATTGATGTAATTGGTTAGTTTAATAGGAATATATTATTAATTATATGATTATTGAAGGTTATTATTAATTAATAAAAGATAAATTAATGTGCCAATGTAATTATTAATTAAGTTAATTATTATTTTATGAGCATTTTATGATTGTTGAAGTTTATGTAAAGAATTATGTTGATAAATTGAGAATTATTGATTATTGAATTGTGTGTGTATTTGGTCAGGTATATGAGAAGTTTGGAGATCCGACTTGATTTGAGAATTAAGTTAAGTGCTCCTATTGAAGAGTTTAAGCTCTCTTTTTCTTTTAATTGGGCTTCACACTTCTTTTACTCTTCTTGGGCTAGTATAGTTGTAATTCCTTATTATATGAATGTTCTAATTTTCTCCTTAAACTTCTTTAGCCTTCCTTTTGTGATTGGGCCTTAAAATTGAAGTTGATTCTTTATTAATTTGCCTTGGCCAATTGCATCATTCCCTCATTCCTCAATAGGATTCGTTCTTGAATCAAAACCTTCATCAAAGTCAAAAGGAGATAAATCGGCAACATTAAAAGTAACACTAACATTGTAGTCACTAGGCAAGTCTATATTACAGGCATTATCATTGACCCCCTCTAGATCTTGGAAACGTCCATCTCCTTTAGAGTTTAGCTTACTTTTTCGAAGGCTAGGAAACTTTTCTTTCCTAAAATGTACCCAAACCCAATTAGTTAGTTCAAATACTACTTGAACTCTACCCCTATTTTCATTTTGACCTACTTGTTCATTCCTCTTTTCAATGTTCAATTGCACCTGTAGTTTTCTAACAAAATCAAACTTCTTTTTACCTTCCATATCAATTTGGAAATTAAAAGGAATAGGGGAAAGATCTAATAGACTCAATGGTACAAACTCATAAACAATCTTAAAATGACAACAATGAGTAAATGAATGCACACTTCTATTATATGCAAATTCTATATGTGGCAAACAATCTTTCCATGATTTCAAATTTTTCTTATTTAGCATACTTAAAAGTTGCCTTAATGTCCTATTAACAACTTCAGTTTTCCATTTATTTGTGGGTGACATGATGTAGAAACCATCAATTTAGTTCTTAATCTACCCCACATGTTTTCCAAAAAAAGCTTAAAAATTTTGCATCCCTATCACAAACAATAGTTTTAGGCATACCATGCAATCTCACAATTTCTTTGAAAAACAAATTAGCAATATTGACTACATTATCAGTTTTATGACATGGAATGAAATGAACTATCTTATAAAAATAATAAATAACCACAAAGATACTATCATTACTATGTTTTGGTCTATGTAACCCTAAAACAATGTCCATCAATCTATGAACCCAAGGCATACTAGGCACGGTTAAAGGCATATAAAGACCATGCAGTTTTGATTTAGACTTAGCTTGTTGACATGCAACACACTTATCATAAGCTCTTTGAACATCAATTCACATATTTAGCCAATAGAAGAGTTTATGCAAAATATCTAAAGTTTTTTGGACTTCAAAGTGTCCCATAAGTCTACCATATGGGCTTTCCTTACTAACAATTCACACAAAAATGATTTAGGCACACATAATCTATTACCTCTAAATATCCATCATGCCTGAAGAATCTTTCAAAGCGCCATTTTTGCAATTTGCATGGAAATCACAAAAATTCAAATCCCTAGCATACAAGTCTTGATATACTTAAATCTAGGTATTTTAACATCAAGAATAGAAAGAATAGTATACCTTCGAGATAGTGCATCAACCACTATATTTTCCTTACCTTGTTTATACCTTATGATATGTGGAAAAGACCCAATAAATTCACTCCACTTAATATGTTTTTTGTTCAATTTTTATTGTCCTTTATTGTATTTAAAAGATTCATAGTTCATATGAATGATAAATTCCTTGGGCCATAAATAATATTGTCATGTTTGCAAAACACCAAACAAAGTATACATCTCTTTATCATAAGTTAGGTTCTTTAATGTAGATCCATTAAGTTTCTCACTTAAGTAAGCTATAAGCCTTCCTTCTTATAGTAAAACAGCTATAATACCCAAACTTGAGGCATCACATTCAGTCTCAAAAGTAATAGCAAAGTTAGGCAAAACTAATAAAGTGAGTTTATTTAGACTTCAATAAATCAAATGTCTTTTGTTGCACCTCCCCTTATTTCAAATGTCCAAAAGTATATGACTAGCTTGCATAAGGATAACATCATATAGCGCCTCATCGTTATATTTACTAATAGAAAATGATATAAAAACTTGCTTGGTGACTTTTACTTCCCTACTATCATTTAAACATTGCAAGTTATAAGTTTTAGGATGTTTCATAGTTGGTATATTTAGCCTTTCAACAATATAGGTGCTACCCACATTATTATAACTATCACCATCAATAATAGCAAGACGTAAATTGACATTTATCCTACACCTAGAATGAAAAATATTTTTCCTTTGAATTTTATCATCTTTAACTTGCGTACTTAAAGAATACTTATCCACGATAATAGTCTTACTAGTTACCTCATTGGGATCTTCAAAATGATCATCACTTGTATCTTCTAATGAAGACATATTGAGGTCGGTTTCATTACCATCTTTCTCGTCATCACTTTCTATCTCTGCATCATATAAAACCATGGTCCTCTTATTGGGGTAATCATATGTCATGTCTTCTTTCCCTTGGCACTTAAAGCAAACAATTAAACTTAGCCTTTTATGGGTTTCAACCTTAGCATTGAAGTTGGGCTTGCTCCCTTATTCCTTTTTTGGTTGTTTGGTCTTGGGTCTACTATTGGGTTTATCACCACTTTTAAATTTATTAATGCAACAAACTGAATTGAAATAGGGCTTAGAATACTTACTTTTATGTTGCCTTTCCACCATAATTGCAAGATGGTACAACTCCTATAAGGTGTCATATTGTTTTAGCTCATCTTCATTGGAGATTACTTGATTAAGTCCAGCAAAAAAACATGCCAAAGTTTGTTCCATAGGATCCTCAAGTTCGACCTTCATCAAGGTGACTTCAAGATCGTGTTAGTACTCATTCACACTTCTATTACCTTTTACAAATCATTATAGCTTTTTATGAACATCTCTAAGGTAATAACTAGGAATAAATCTATTTCTCATGGTCCTCTTCATATCCACTTAAGTAAAAATTGGTGGATCCCTACATCTTGTCTTAATACTTCTACTTTCATCACACCATACAAGACTATATCCCACAAATTCAACAATAGTTAATTTAACTTTCTTATCCTCACTATAATTATGACAATCAAAGATAAAATCTACTTTCTTTTTTTAAGATAAATAGGCTTCGAGATTATTGGAAACACTAAAAGAATGAATCTTCATCTTGATGCTATTGAGATTGTCATCTTGCTTGCTAGATCTTTATGAGTTCCCTTCCATAGAATCACCCTCCTCATCATCATGGATAGGCCTCCCACACCTTGGTTGCTTAGAATTGGTGCGGGTGGTGTTGGAATTTGAGGAGATTTGTAAACTTTGAATCCTCTCATTTATTGCTCAAAATTGCTTATCCATAGAACTTTTCATTAATTTCATGAACAACTTCCACTCTAGTTTTTCTTTAGGATTAGCCATGGTTAGTAAATAACAAAGGAAATCCTCATAAATCACTTCCTCACGTGTTTTACACTCAATATATATCACTTAAACTCGTGTTTAACTCAAAGCATGCTTTTACCCTCTTTTAAACTCACCACTCTTGCCTTTTACCTTTCTTGGGTTCTTTTCTTTAAGTTCTTTAAGGACTCAAGCTACTTAATGTTGAATTCAAGCCTAAATCGAACATAAATAAGCAAAACTAACCCTAGAAAGATTTAGAAAACACAGGATTTAAAGACAACACAATTGATTACAAGAAATAAATTCTAAAGAACTAATTGTAATTAAAGATAAAAAAAATATATAGAAGTTGCAAAGAGGTGTTTAGAGCTCAAAATTGATAAGAACCTAAGCCTAGGCTACATGTAAAGTAAAAAATTGAAATCGACTCCTCAAGTTGCAAAACAAGTTCTTATGTAATTCTAGCTTCTTTTTTTTTTTTTTCTTTTGGAAGCTAAAAAAAATTTAGAATTGAAAGAAACATAAAAAAAAAAAAAACAATTCAAAACACAATGAAAATAATGAGATAGTTGAATTGTACAAAGCAAGGGTATTTTGGTAATTTTTCTCTTTCTTTGAATTTTGTATAATGTTTAGTCCTAAACACCAAGAGACAAATTAGACACAAAAGAATTGAATTAGAACAAGAAACAATGAAGAAAACATAAGTTGAATGGAAGAATCTAGGAATGGTCGAATGATGAAAAGAAGAAGAAAAAGATTAAAGAATAAAACAAGAACACACAAAGAGCAATGCAAGAACAACAAAGAATGATACCTTTGATCTTGAATTAACCTTTGTTCTAATACCAAATGATACAAATAAAAGTTGGATTAATTGTGACCCGTATATTTGATTACACAAGTCCCAAATCTAATTCATGAATCAAGAACAAGATAGATTTTTAAATCCCAATTAAATATCTAGAAAACCTGTTTCTAGCAACCTAAGTTATAAAGATTAAAATTGTTGTTCATCCAAACCCTAAATTAACTAAATTAGTTTAGGATTAAAATCAACAAGTATGTGAAATGATTAAGCCTTCACTCAACAATCTCACTAAATCCACTCAAAAAGTCAAAAAGAGAATTGAATCTTACAATATGCTAAAACGCAAAGAATAATAATTATCTCCCATTGATGATTGAATATGGGTTATTTATAGCCTTACAAAGGGAAGTTTCCTATATAGAAATTTAAAATTCCTAAACAAAGTTATATCTAAATAGGAACACATTATAAAAAAGAACCCTAACTAGAAAAGGAAAGAAATAACTCAAATTCAATTAACGAAAAAAGAAAAATAGACTAGTCATGTGATGCATGACCAATATACATGACCGTGCGTTGCAATGATCCCTCATTTAGTAAAACTTAACCTCGACACACGATTGTGTGTTTTCTGCCCGCCTTCTGCCCCTTCTGTCCAAAAATGCCTTTTTGTCACACTACTATGTGGTATAAGGCACGACCATGTGCCCAAGTGTACGATCTTGTGACTGGGTGTGTGCTTTAGGCATTTTTTGTCCAATAAATGCACAACTGTGCATTATGAACATGTGCAGCCCTTCTTTCTTCGAACCAACTTCTTTTGACTTGTAACCTTCTTCTTGAGGTTCCCTTCATTCAATTAAGGTACAAAGGCCTTAGTTTCCTTGTAATGGATTTTGGTAAAGTTTGCTAGCACCTTGCTCTTCATTAATTAGACTCCAATGAATTAAGTTAAGTGCTCCTATTGAAGAGTTTAAGCTCTCCTCTTCTTTTAATTAGGCTCCACACATCTTTTGCTCCTCTTGAGCCAGTCCACTTGTAATTCCTTGTTTATGAATGCTTTAATTTCCTCTTTGAACTTCTTTAGTCTTCCTCTTGTGATTAGACCTTAGAGTTAAAGTGGATCATTTGCTAACTTGTCTTGGCCAATTGCATCACCACTAAAACTAAAAGCACATGATAGCTATAAGAAACTTAATTGAAATGTGATAATAAATAGATCGTTGGACGATTTTTGGTACCATCACATGTTGAAATTTATTTGTGATTATGTTATTTATTTGGCATCAAAATTCTTTAAATGAGAGAATTTTGATGTTCATATCATGTAATTGACTTTTTAATTATTTTTTAGAAGTTCTATTTTAAATGTTTTAAATAATTTATTACATAAAATGTAAAAAAAAATAATTTTAAAAAAGAGATTAAGATAGATTTTTTTAAATGTGAGATTTTATGAATTATAAATTTAAATTTCAAAATTTTTAATTTTCTAAATTGAAATACAAAATTAAAATTTATAATATAAAAAGTACATAATCAATTTAATCAAGCAAAATAAGATTAATTGAATAAAAAACTATCATATTAATTAAACTCTAAACTTATTTTGGGTTTAATTGAACTAGTTGAAAAAGTATAAGGGTCAATTGAGTCTAAATATACACTTTGTTAAATTCTAATTTTGATTTAGGGTACAATTGAAATTAATTCATCAAATTAGGGTATAGTTGACTCAATTATAAATTTTGTCATTAAGCTTAAAAAAATCTTGATTTTGGTTTTGTAAATATTATTAGTGTAACTCTTACAGTGTTCTTTTCAAAGTAAATAAAATTGTTACATAAATATCATTTTGAAGTCATTTCAAAATGAAAAAAAGAAATTTGATATTTATATCCCAACCCAATAGACTTATGGACACAAATATTGAGTTGGTGACGATTAAAACTAGAAGCACACGATGACCATAAGAAACTTGATTGATAGGTGACGATGAATGAATTGCGAAGAACGTTCTTGGTATTATCACATATTGAGATTTATTTGTGATAATGATATTTATTTGGCATTGAAAATTTTTTAAATGAGAGAATAGTGAGGTTTATATCATGTAATTGATTTTTAAAATATTTTTTTAGAAATTTTTACTTTAAATAGTTTAAATAATTTATTACATAAAATGTTAAAAAATAATTTTTTAAATAGAGATTAAGATAAAATTTTTAAATGCGAGATTTTATGAATTATAAATTTAAATTTTTAATTCTTTAATTTCAAATATAAAATTAAAAGTTGTCATATAAAAGTACATTAAATTTAATTAAGTAAAATAGGATTAAATTGAACAAAAATTAAACTATCATATTAATAAACTCAAAACTTATTTTGTATTTAATTGAACTAATTGAAAAAGTATAGGAGTTAATTTAGTCTAAATTTGCACTTTACTTTACTAAATTTTGATTTTTACTGGGGGTACAATTGAAATCAATTCATTAAATTAGAGTGTAATTACCTCATTTAAAAATTTTGGATACGATTAAAAATTTACATAAAATTTGAATTTTTTGCGTCATGAAGCCTAAACAAATCTTTATTTTAGTTATGTAAATATTATTGATGTCACCCCTATATTATCCGTTCTGAATTAAATAAACTATTACACAAGTATAATTTCATATTCATCTCAGAATTAAAAAAAAAAAGGAAATTCAATATTTATTACCCAATCCAATAGACTTATGAACACAAACTTTGTATTGAGTTGGTGACCACTAAAACTAGTAGCACATGATGCCCATAAGTACTATCAAATGTTGAGCTTTATTTTCGATTATAGTATGTATTTGGCAGCAAAAAATTTTTAAAAGAGAATGTTGAGGTTCATATTATGTAATTAATTTTTTAAATATTTTTATTTTAAATGATTTAAATATTTTATTACACAAAATATAAAAATTCATTTTAAATGACAGATTAAGAATTTTTTTTTAAAAATCAGAGATTTTATAAATTATAAATTTTAATGTTTTAGATTCAAATATCAAAATTAAAATTTATCATATTAAGTACACAATAAATTTAACAAAGTAAAAATTGGATTAAATAGAATAAAAATAAAACTATCAGATTAATTAAGCTTTAAATTTATTTTGGGTTTGATTGAACTAATTAAAAACATATAAGGGTTCATTGAGTTTAAATATACATTTTACTAAATTTTAATTTTAACTTGGATACAATCAATTTGCCAAATTAGAGTTTAATTAACTCAATTATAAATTTCAAATACAATTAAAAATTCGCATAAAAATTTAAGTCTTTTGTGTCTTTAAGCCTAAAAAATATTGATTTTAGTTGTATAATATTATAATGTTACCCCTACATTATCTTTTTCCAATTAATAAAACTCTTACACTAAGTATTATTTTGAAGTCATTTCAAATGAAAAAGAAGAAACATTTGGTATCTATGACCAATCTAGAGACTTATGAACACAAATTTTGTATTGAGTCAGTGATCACTAAAATTAAAAGCACCTGATTGCCACAAGAAAGTTGATTGAAAGGCGATAATAAACATGTCATGGGAACCATTTTTGGTATCACTTGTTAAAATTTATTTGTGATTATTGTATTTATTTGGCATTGGAATTTTTTTAAAATGAGCGAATGTTGATGTTCACATTATGTAATTGATTTTTTAAATATTTTTTAAATTTTTTATTTTAAATGGTTTAAATAATTTATTACATTAAATGTAAACATAATTTTTTAAAGAGAGATTAAAAGAACTTTTTTTAAAGATAGATTTTATGAATTATAAATTTAAATTATACAATTTTTAATTTTTTAAATTCAAATATGAAATTAAAATTTATCATATAAAAGTACATAATAAATTTAATTAAACTAAAATAGGATTAAATTAAATAAAAAATCAAACTATCATATTAATTGACCTCTAAAAGTATTTTGAGGTTAGATTAAATTAATTGAAAAAAATATAAAAGTCAATTGAGTTTAAGTATGCAACATACTAGATTCTGCTTTTGATTTGTAGAACAATTGAAACCAATTAGTGAAATTAGAGTGTAATTAACTCAGTTAGACATTTTAGATACAATTGAAAATTTGCATAAAAATCTAAGTTTCATGTGTCATTAAATCAAATTGAATAAAACTATTACACAAGAATCATTTTAAAGTAATTTCAAAATGGAAAAAAAAAAAAAAAAGAAATTCAATATCTATGACTCAATCCAGTGGACTTATGGACACAAACTTTACATGTGATTGATGACCACTAAAACTAGAAGCACACCGTGACCTCAAAAAACTTAATTGAAATGAAGAGATTGTGGGACCATTGTACCATTACATTGAAATTTATTTGTAATTATAGTATTTATTTGACATCAAAATTTTTTTAAAAGAGAGAATATTGAGTTTGATATCATGTAATTGATTTTTAAATATTTTTTAAAAGGTTTTTTATTTTAAATGATTTAAATAATTTATTATATAAATTATCAAACTAATTGTTTAAGGAGCGACTAAGAGAAATTTTTTAAATGAGTGATTTTATGAATTATAAATTTAAATACAAAATTAAAATTTATTATATAAAGTATATAATAAATTTAACTAAGCAAACATAGGATTAAATTAAATAAAAAAAATTATCATATTAATTAAGCTCTAAACTTATTTTGAGTTTGATTGAATTAATTGAAAAAGTCTAAAAGTTAATGTTGGCCTTAGTGCACTGAGAAGGGGGGGTTGAATTGGTGACAAATTTGGACTTTTAGTTTTAAAAGAAACACACAAGAATGAAAGATTAGAAAAAGGGTAGAAGAAAAATGAATACAAGAGTTTTATTATAGTGGTTCAGGTATTAACTAACCCTACATTCACTCTCCAATTCACCAATTGAGTATTTGACTCAATCTCTAGTGTTTTACAAGCTTACACTTAACTTAGTGTTTAGGCTCACACCAAACCTTACAAGTGTTTTCCTAAGACTAACACTCAAACCTATACAAAAGTTTTATATACAAGGGCTAACTCTAAAACCTAATACAAGAGTTTTCTATACAAGGACTAACTCTCAAACCCAACCCAAAAGATGTTTAAAACTCACACCAAACTATGTACAAAGAAATAAAGAATTAAAGAATTAAAGTTGAGAAATAACTTAGCAAGAGTTTTAGCACATATCAATGGGTATCCTCTTATATTCAAGTCCATTTGGTGGTATATTTATAGGCAATAACCACCAAAAAGACGTTGCAAATAAAATATGTCCAAACCTCTGAGTTGTGCAAGACATATCTTACATTAAATGCTCATCAGACAAAATTTGCGATCGCTATTTTTGAACTGTGTCTAACGGTTAGTCCATGTGGCATGAAACCAATAGTCTTTTCAAAAACTAGTCATTGGATCTTTCTAAAGGATCTTAAAATTTGCGGTCGCGAGATATCAATGCCTTAGGCGCGACTGAGATCACAAATTCCTCTGTGATTAAACTAAGTCTCCTTCAGCTGAATCGAGGCTGAGAATTCGCCCACAAATTTCTCTGATTTAGCTTAATCCATTCTTATAGCAGTGTCGCAGTCATGACTTAGGGGATACTTGTAACGACCATTTTCATATACAAAACTCATAACATTTATGTTCGAAAATATATATGCATAAAGGTTTTATTCATCATACATACACATTCAAACATGTATTTAATGTACATATATGTTATATAATGTCAAGACTAGTGACCATAACTAATTCCTATCTAAATGTATGTATATGACACAAAGAGAGGGAGAGAGGTGAAATTCAGCCGATGACCTGTGGTCCATGTGTCTCGATGCAAAACCTTAAGCACCAAAATGTCAAATCCCTATTCTTCGATATATGAAAAATATAATTGTAATTTGGTGAGTCGCGACTCAGTGAATAAAAACAATAATCAAATTCTTATGGCACAACCAACATAAGAATATCACCAAGATATATTACAAGTATAACAATTGACTGTGCAAGTGCAAGTGCAATAAATTAATTTTTTTATCGTGACCTTGCAAGGCAAACATTGCTTTCGAGAATTCATGTGATTCAAGTGACATTTGATTTTGCTGGCCAACATATAACAAGTGATTCATTTGATCAATAACATGTGCCAATGGGACCTATTGGTCCATCTTCCACGTGATTTACAAGTGTTTGACAAGCTGGTCACAACGTCCTTTTAGTTCCATATGCAAGTGTTCATAACAATGGTATATCAAGTAATCACTAAGACCATATAATTCTCACTTGACTTGTATTCATATGTAAAAGGTAATAATTGAATCACATATACATGTAATAGGACATAATCATATCATAAAATTATCACACATATACACATTAGAATCTAATTATCGTTTTTACTCACCTTTTGATGTGACCAACCTTTATGGTAGGTTTGGTTCTCTCTCTAGGGCTTCCTCAAAGTTTTGACATCCTAAAATTTGATACATACATGGTTATAGGTATGCCAAAATGATTATGAATGCTTGGTATGCAACTATGGCATGATTCATGCAAGTGGACCTAGTGTTTATGCATATTTTTCTTATATGGCAGCCTGAGCTTGCTACACTCTCACAGTAATAACTCTAGATATACTTATCCAAATAACTTGATTCTTTTTTTAAAACAAACTAGACACATAATGAGACAACATATTTAAATCTCAGGCCAATATCAGACACACAGAAAATGTGGTGAATTTTTAAATTTTTCCCCGTTGCAATGTCATCTCAGTCTGAGTAGGTCTTACATTCCTAAGTGTATCTCAAATTGTACAAATCCAATTGCAATAATAATCTACCATTAGTTACAAAACATATAAATTAAAATTTTTCTTATTTCATTCGTTGTCTAATTTAGTCTATAAGGTCACCAAAACAAAGGACCAATCTCAGGGTAAGCAGGTTTGTAACATGTTGACAAATAGTCATGATGAAGGGACAATATCTCAACAACCATGCTGGATTTGGCAAAAATATTTCACAAGTATGTAGATCAGATACACATATACAACTTTAAAGTTTGGACCATCATCAAAGTCTGAATCTATGGCCATCAAATTCTTGGAAAACAGAATTAAAAGAAAGGTGGGGTTTCATCCGGGTACAGGGTCAGTCTCAATCAATGAGCCATATCTCTTTCCACACAACAAATAAACCACAATTGCTTTACAGGTATTTATAGGGGATATAACCCTATAAATTTCATGTTTTACACTTTGTCAAAATCAGAACATAAGGCTATCAAAATATAAGAAAACAGAAAGACTGAGGTCATCTCAATTGGTTGTGAACCAGCCCTAATGAAGGAGCCATAACTCCTCACACACACCAAATCAAGCAAAACTGTTTCATATGAATTTATATGGGATATAAAGCTACAACTTTCATATTTTGTACTTTCCATAATTCCTCTTCTAGGGTTATAAAATTATGGGTACAAAATCCTTCTCTAACAGTAAAATCCAACACAAATAGCTCTTGTTCTCTTGAATTTCAATTTCCATCCAAGAACTCTACCTCAACTATTCCATAATTCTCACTAACCATGCATGATTAACATTCATGAGCGGTTAATTTCAGTTGAGAAGAAGATAATTAACTTACCTATTGTCCCAGAATTAGAAAACCTTAAGACTCTTTCCTAGGCAGCCCACACTTCTTCCTTGTTTTCTTCTTCTTCTTCTTCTTCCTCTTCTTCCTTTCTTTCTTTCTTCCTTAGCTCTCTCTTTCTTCTGTTATAACTCATATCTAACCCCTTAATTTTGATCCTAACGGGTCAAAAATTTCACTTGTAAGCCTATTACAACAAGACAAAATCATGGTGTTGCATTCCTATTGGTTGGAAGTTCACTTTCCTCTTTTAGTCCCTCATCTTCACTCCTTAAGCACTTTCATCCATCTACTAATTCCTAGATGTTCCTTATACTTTAAAATAAGCTCTATAACACCATTATTTATGATTCTATAACAAGCACACAATATAAAAGAATTTGTCATATAACTATACAAACACTACATATATGATCAAGTGTCCCAAATGTAACGGTGCTAGTGTCATTGTCGTGCTTCTATAATTCACATGTCTAAATGATTATTTATCCAATGCACATGTTCATGTTGGATTTCATATCATTTATGCAATGAATATGTTCATGTGATAAAGCCAATAAATGTGTATAGGGATGTTACAATACTGACCACGAATTTGGATGTTCTTCTAAAAGATGGAGATTTTAACTTCCATTGAAGATAACTCTTATAAACTGTAAAAACAACACTTAAAATTGACCTTAGAACTTTCAATCTATATTTTCAAGATCAAAAGAGAGCTTTGACTTAGGTTTGGATAACCTAGTCTAACAATCTTTTCCTTTTTGGTTTTGACAATCTAGATTGAATATGCAAAGGATAAAGAATCAATTATGGATGCTCCTACGAGAATGATTGTGAAGTGATTCAAATCATAAGTATAAAATTACTCTCCCTCAATCCATACTCCCCCTTAGTTATTCTAATAAGATCATTATCAATTTTATCTCCTCTTTTTGTATATTCCTTCTTTGTATATTCAGTCAATTATCTCTC
>CATIWR010166180.1:0-39375 GCA_949677035.1 Omphalea diandra | reverse complement strand
TGGAGCAATTGGCACACCTCAAATGCTGCTGCTCAGTGGTATTGGTCCAAAATCTGAACTTGAACAGATGAGAATTCCAGTAGTACTTGACAATGAGTTTGTTGGTAAAGGCATGGCTGATAATCCCATGAACACTATTTTCGTTCCATCTAAAAGACCAGTTCAGCAGTCCCTAATACAAACTGTAGGGATCACAAAATTGGGTGTGTACATTGAAGCTAGCAGTGGATTTGGGCAGTCCAAAGATAGCATTCATTGTCACCATGGAATCATGTCTGCAGAGGTATATAAGCGCTCCAACTTTAGCCAGTAACCCCTTATTACAAAAACCCAAAAAAATAAAAGCTAACCAAATTCTGATAAGTTGTAATTTTTTATGATAATTATCAGATAGGGCAGCTATCTACAATTCCTCCAAAGCAAAGAACACCAGAAGCTATTCAAGCCTACATTAAAAGAAAGAAAGACATACCACATGAGGCATTCAAGGGAGGCTTCATTCTTGAAAAACTTGCCAGCCCAATTTCAACTGGGCAGCTGACTCTGGTCAACACAAATGTTGATGATAATCCTTCTGTTACCTTCAACTACTTCAAGCATCCGAAAGATCTGCAGCGCTGCGTAGATGGGATTAGGATGGCAACAAAGATTGTGCAATCAGAATATTTCACAAACTTCACACAATGCGATAAGCAGACTGTGGATAAGATTCTTAACATGACTGTTACAGCTAATGTGAACCTTGTACCTAAGCATCCCAATGACACCAAGTCCATAGAGCAATTCTGCAAAGATACTGTGATCACAATTTGGCATTACCACGGTGGGTGTCACGTTGGCAAGGTGGTGAGCCCTGACTACAAGGTTCTTGGTGTTCAAAGGCTCCGAATCGTGGATGGGTCCATATTTGATGAATCCCCGGGCACTAATCCTCAAGGCACAGTCTTGATGATGGGCAGGTAAACATATATTTATAAGGTCATTATTACCGTATGTATACTTGAATACAGCTATATACTGAGAGCTTACATAAAAATGGGTTTTTGTGAAATGCAGGTACATGGGACTGAAGATACTGAGAGATAGACTGAGGAATATAGGTGGTGGTGTTTAAGGAGTAAAGATCAACCAGAAAGCAAGAGGAAGGGAAGTACGTAATTGTGGAGTAGTGGGAATTAATGTAATATAGTAAGATGTATTATTAGCAAGGAGCTTAACCTGTGATATGTATAAAAATAGGTTACCTTTGGGAAATCAAAAATTTTCCATCCACTTTGCATTGCTAAAACAAATCTCAAGAGAAGCTATCACTTTGCATCTAATTTTTCAGGTTCTGTTTAATTTTTATGGTAGCTAAGATCTCAACTAATTAATGCATTATGAGGTAGGAATTTGTCTAATTTAAGGTAGGAATTTGTCTAATTTAAGCTATGTTATAGTGAAAAGGATAGAAATAAAAATTTCTTTCTTATATTTTCTAGGCAGCCGCATAGAGCACTAATATGGATTCATATTTAGCATCTCTACATGCACACGATTTTTAAAATCATTTGATTCAATAATAAAAAAAATTTAAATATAATATTAAAATGATTTTTAAAATAATATATATATATATATTTATATTTATATAATAATTAAAGTATAAAAAATTAAAATAAACCTTAAACTAGTCAAACTTAGTTTTCAATTGAATTGATGTGATCCATCCATCCAATGTAATTTTTCAGGGTACTACAGATGCATAAGCAAGTTCCTTTGTGTCCCAAAATTGCTACTACTTTCTTTAACCGGAAAGAGGTAAAATAAGAAAGAAAGAAAAAAAAAAAAGAGATGATTATAATTTTTTATTATTTAGAAATTAAAGAAAAATAAAAATAATTATTTTTCTTTCTTCATTTTTTTTCCAAAATAGAGAGAAAATATGATGATTGAATAAAATTATAGTGAATTTATTTTTTTACCCTTAATATTTCAATTGAAGTAGGAAAAATAAATTTATTTTTATTTTTCTTCTTTATCTAAATATGTGGAAGAAAAATAGATGAAAAAAATAAAATTTATTTTCTCTCTTTTTCTTTTTATCCAAACATGAAAAGAAAAAATAAATAAATAAAAATAAATTTTATTTTTTCTCTTTATATTTTTTTTAAACAATTTGTCAAATATAGGGTAAGGAGTTGAATTTTTATTTTTAAAATTTTTTTGAGAACAAAGTAGAAACAAATTTGGAGGAGTTGAAAAAACTGATCCAAGCTTCTATAAGGTCCCCAACAAAGATTCGGTGAGGTAAGTCGCATCATCCATTATGTGAGCTGGCTGCCACTATTTGGACGAGAAGAATTAATTGTTTCTTTCCGCCCCAACCGACCAGATTCAGTTCAGGAGACCACTCTAGAGATTCATGGAAAGTTCCATGAAAAGAAATAAATGGCTAAATGTTTGAACATATTTTAAAGTGAGAATAAAATTGAAATGAATTTTTTCATTAAATCGATTTTTAAATTTATATTATTTCGTTAAATTTATTTTTTATTTTATATTATTTTATTATAAAAATTATTCATTATCAAAATTATTCATTTCATTATAAAAGTCTAAAATATTAATCGAGAAAAGTACGTGTATTACAAATATAATTTAAGAGAATTAGACTCAGATTTATTTCAACAAAAACACAATTTGTTCTAAATTCGTAAATCCTTAAATTTTCAAATTTCAAAAATATAGTTTCACTTTGACAATAAAATTTTATTAATTGAATAACGTGAAAAAATAATATTTTCATAAAATAATAATTTTATTTATTTATTCAATTATAACAAATAAAAAGAAATATATTAAACAACAGTAGAATTATGTAAGAGTATTGTTAAAATTTTTATTTCATTATATTTTTTAAAAATTACTTTAAAAATAATAAAAAAATAAAATATTTATCTTGCGTGAAATTTTTGTTAAGCGAGTAGTCACTATTAAAGTAAGGATAGGAGGAAAATTTTTTCCATCAAGAGGGTGAGATATATGATCCGTCCACTCATCATTATTAAGTCAATGCTCTCTTCAATCAATATTTTAGATTTTTGTGATAAAATAATATAAAATTAATAGTAAATTTAACGAAATAATATAAGTTTAGAGATAAATTTGATTAAAATATTAATTTTATCTTTTATTATCAATTGAAGATGAGATCCGAAATTTATTTTTAGTACTTCAGCCAGAAATAAATTATGAATATGTTGCTTATGTATGGGGATTAAATTAAAGGAAGGAGGTAAGCTTTTTCATGCACAGGTATACACGAGTGCAGCAATTAGATTAGTATCACTTTTTAATTTAGTGGTATTAAAATAAAAAAATTTCAAACTTAAATCTTAATTAAAATTAAATTAATAAACAAAATAATGATGGGAACACTCATTCAAAAATATAAGGCTTCATTTTTGGAATCAATATGTATTAAATCAGTATAAATTACATTTTTAAGATTGTATACGATAGATACTTTCAATTAATATATAAATTAATTTGAGAATACAATAAACTATTATGAACATAAATGCATATATTTATATGTCATTATTCATAGTTCTTTGTTGTATCATTTCTATATACAGTTCTAAGATTTTATGATTAGATTTAAGATAGGAGTTAGAACAGTTATTCTTCCAATAGTTGGCATAATTTCATTACTCTTTTTGTATTTTGAAAATTTTATGTTAATTTTTTATATTTTTAAATGCCAAACATAAAATTTATTTTAAAAAATTAAACTAAGTGCATAATATTAGACAATCTTATTTGTTATTAAATTAAGGCATCTCACTTTTTTTTTAAAAAAAAAAAAAGAAAAAGAAAAGAACTATGAATACTATTAAGAAATATAATGTCAATATACTAAAAAAAAAGACATGAACATTTCGACCCAAAAAAAAGACATGAATATAAAATTAAAATATCATCACAAACTTAAAAGAAAAGTACAAATGACAACTAAATTTAAATTTTTTTGGTGAAAAAAATAAACTTAAAATTAATGCAAACTAAAAGTTATTTTTCCTAAATATGTAGGCCGGATAAAAAAATTCCGAAAATAGATAATTTTCCATAATTAAACAGGCCACTAAATATTTAATTCTGGAAAACAAAAATAAATCAATTAATATACAATAAAAATCATATTATCTAGTAATTATGATACTTGTTTTCCGATTGAATCTTCAGTGCCGGTTTCATCTTCATCGCTGGTTTTTGGCATCAATGGAAGTCACTCTTGAAAACTCAGTCAGAATCATCCGGAGCTGTTCGCAAGCAGCTTGTGACTGCATCTTACAGCAGTCTGCAATTTTTTTTCTACTTTGGAAAAATTTTAACTGGCCCCTGACCATAAATTAAGTGAAAATCCATGCTCACTCAAGCTTCCTCTAGACAAACTCCTTAATCTCTGCCAGAATTTTTTTCTCCGACCTGTTCTCAGAGGTCCAGAACTAGAGTGCCTCCTGAAAGACGCATAATCCTCCTCCTCAAGCCCCACTGATCTAGGAAACAACTCAGATGAGGATAATGGCAGCTGGTGATGGGATTGTGAGACTTCCATAATCTCACTTGAAATTCTTATGTTCATGCTATCTACATCCATCAGAAGATTCTCATGGCTGGGACTTTTCGACTGCTGCACTTTTGTTTCATCAAACTCATTGCAAATAAGCTTCAAGGCTTGAACCACTTCACCCATGAAAGGACGGTGTGATACTTCTGGTTGCACACACATTGATGCAATTGCTGCTACCTTTATAATGGTATCAAACGAGACGGTAGACTTTATAGCAGGGTCGATGATTGTTTCCAAGCCTTCCTTGTTTGTGAGCAGTGGACGAGCATAAGCAACAAGATTTTCTTGACCTGGAGGTTGAGACAAGTCTATAGGTTTTCGTCCAGTTAAGAGCTCAAGGAGGACTACACCATAGCTGTAAACATCACTCTTAACTAGAAGATGCCCTGTCATTGCATACTCCGGAGCCAAGTAACTGAGGATGAGAAATTAGTCCCATAAGATAGGTTTTCAAGAAGCAAAAAGAAAAAAAGTACAGAAAGCATCTAGCAGCTATATATATGAAGCACTTAAATTCATAAACTGATTAAGAATAGCATAGATTCTTGAATATTGTTGTCTCAGTTGTCATAAGATAAAAAGAAAAAGCATACCCAAAAGTTCCCATAACATGTGTTGAGATGTGTTTGTTTCCTTCATCCATTGCTGCTCGAGCTAAGCCAAAATCTGAAACCTTAGGTGTAAAATCATGTTCTAACAAGATGTTACTGGACTTAAAATCTCGATGTATAACCCTAGGGCTTGAGTCTTCATGCAGATAGGCTAAGCCTCGAGCTGCACCAAGAGCAATCTTCATTCGGCCATCCCAGTCTAGTGGACCAGTTTCCTTATCAACTCCTATGGGCAAATCGGAAAAGAAAAAACACCTTCACAAAGTAATTCTTGAAGAAATCGCTAATGTGAATATTTAGATATCATTCATTTTACAAAATCAAAAAGAAAGAATCAAATAAAGAGATTCTTAAGATTAATGCTCACCATGTAAATGAGATTCAACACTTCCATTTGGAATAAGTTCATAGACTAGGCAGCGGGTGTGCTCCTCTGTGCAAATACCAATCAATTTAACTAGGTTCCTGTGATGTAACCGGCCAAGCATCTCAACTTCGGCCAAGAACTCACGACCACCATGTTGGTCATCTCTCTTCAACACTTTCACTGCCACCTCCCTTCCATCATCTAACTTGCCACTGTAAACAAGCCCAAATCCGCCTTCTCCAAGGATCCTTGAAGATTCAAACTTATTAGTGGCCCTCTCTATGTCACTCAAACTGAAAACCTTAGCAGATCCTGTATATGTCATGGCACCAGAACTGAAGGACATTGATGTAGAACTAGGCATGCTGACAAAAACCATAGGTCCAGCAGTTCCTTCTAAATGTACATAACAATTATACTCATTACTTCATTTGATTCAACTGTATGAGGCTTAAAGTACCATAAGAATTAAATGGCAAGTTAAATCTGAGAACATCATCAAACAGGTTGAAGGAATGAGATCAAGACATAATTTAGCAAAGTTAAAAAAAATAAAATCTGAGTTTGAAAGCAATAGATATAAGAAGAACAATGAACTTGACAAATTAAGCAGTGCATAACTTGAGGACATCCGAGAGAGTTTGTATAAGCTAATCAAAATGGTATTACCTGATGGTTTTTCAGGGGAGGACACTGAGGCTAGTGGAACTTGTTGAGGTTGCTGAACACAATTCCTACTTTTCAACAGCAAAAGCCAGGCCATTGCCGCACATATAACCAAGGCAGTGAAAGAGGAGATAACTATTAAAGCTATCATGCTCCCATGGGGCCCATCTTTTTTTTTCCTTGGCACAACAACTCCTAAAGGTTTATTTGTTCTTCCATTGTTGTCACGGCCAGGAAATGGGTCATCATCTATAGTGGAAATGCTGAAAGGTGAAGGTGGAGAGGGCGGAAGACCTGTGGGTTTTAAAAGTCCATAAGCATGAATTCAATAAAAAGTGTTGACCAAAAGGGTCCAAAAACTTACTTATTTGAGAAAGAAGGGAAGAACAACTTTTATAGGTTCATCAAACCCATATGTAATGGCTGGCTTTCGAGTCTCAACAAAGCAAGAAATTGAGATGCAATAACCATAAAAAAATATCCAGGGCTATGATATTTGGTAAAAATACTCCAGTACAAAATTCCTTAATTAACCACTTCAAGAAAGAAAAAAGGCAGTACATATTTAGCCCAAGAAATTACTTAAGTTATAAGTAAGACTTCCTTGCTTTAACATGCCCTAAGAACTTATAGACAGAGCAAGAAATTAGTAGAATCTCAGAAAAAGAAAATAAATCATCCAAAATAAAGCAGAAAAGGATAAAAAATAACCTGGATAGTGAACATAAAATACTTCATAGGCACCAAAGAGGGAAGCCTTTATGAGAACCCGTCGGTTCCAGAATTTCTTGTAAATTGAAAATGCAGTAGGATCAGCAAATTTTACTTCCCATGGTACCAGGTTGATGAGAACGGTGCTTTTTTCTAGCTGCTGACTAGCTGCATTGGCTCCCATAATGCGAACCTGGCTGTGATTTAATGAAACACTGGCTGCGATTTCCTCAGCCAGTTCACTAACCAAAGTAAAGAATGAGTCTATTGGAACACCAAGGCAGAGTTTGACTTGAATTGGCCACACACAGCCACAAAATGCCCCAGGAGGTGCATATGTTAGTGGTTCTGTACATGTTATTGATGCACAATCTGCAAGACAGATAAAAAACAAGAGATAAGCATATGCTTGACACACCAAAAATGGATATAGAGTGGCAAGAACCAAGTGTATATTTTTACCTCCATTAGGAGGTGGAGGTGGAAGAGACAAAATTTGTGAAGGTTGTGGAGCTTTCTTCTTCTTCAAGTAAGAACTCAATGGAGACATTGCAGGAGGATGAATGTGTACTTGCATACAGAGAAGACAATATCAATGAAGAGATAGATAAGAATCACCATAAATTAAGCAATGTCATCCAAGTTAAACTAATTTCAGAAATAAATCTTCGCGTACCATTAAAATGGTGTGTTGGGCTAATCGGTGATAATGAAGGTGGAAGAGAATCCCAGATCATTGAAGATGGAGTTGGAGAGTGGAATGGAGAGACTGAAGGAACTATGTATTCCACAAAAAAATGTTTAGAACCTAATGACTTATTACTTGCAAATAGTGAATTACATGACAAGTTAATTCAGATTCTTTCTGTCTGAGTTCATACCTATCTGATTGTAACTTGGTGGAAGAATCAGATAAGATGGTTTATAAATCCTGTGATGATTCCTCGCATGATGATGTTTGTGAGTTGAGATTGAAGGCGAATATTCAGGACTATGCATCCACTCCTTTGCAGGACTTGTAAATGATGATACAGAAGGCGGAAGAGCAATACTTGAAGGCCTAATGATGTTAGGCCGATAAGAGGCTGCAACATGAAAAGGTCTTGTTGATAATTATGTGCATAACATTTCATAATCTACTTATGTGCATAACATTTCATAATCAATCCATAGTCCTTCATAAGTGGAAATTATGCTGGATTTTTCTCATACACTTAATTGGACGATGATCGACATATGAGGAAATGTGGGATGCATTGTTGGCTGGTAAAACAGGCTTACCATGCGTGCTTTTGGTTAAACTGGAAGTACTTTGTTTAGTAGAGAAGACAATGTCTGCGACAGAATATTAAAAAAATCAGCCAGCAGTCATTAAAGAGTTAACTAAAACATGCTCATCTGAAAGTTGATATAATGCTGGAAACTGTTTCACTTGTTCTTCCTCAGGGTGCATTAAAATGAGTATCCTACCATGAAGGGAACAAGTTGTTCTAATACTGATTTCAACTGGTACCAGTAGGCAAGCAAGACGTAGATGAATATTGATATAACTTTTCATATAAAAGAGTGAATGAAGGAGAGACAATTTAAATGGCACCCATAAGGTGAAATTCAGATGAAATAGAGTATAAAACTGACAATTTTGATGCAGAATATTAACTATTAAATATTAATTTGCTGGTGTTGGGAGACTGTTTCTTTACAAAATTCATAGAAACTTCAAGATAAGCAATTGCAGGTGAAAACTTTTGGTGCTCTAGAAATGCTTAGCGTTCAAAATGGCTGGTAGGTGGTTTTGCTCAACAATTGATCATGTGCTGTAAAATAAATAAATAAATAAATAAATAAAAAACCTACAGGCACACGACTAAGCAGATCTGTAATTCTTGGATTATACATCCACAATTACTAAAAGTCATCGACTTATAAAATCATTAATCACCGCCTAAAGCATTAATTAAAAAAAAAAAAAAGAAAAGAAATCCAGCTTCATAACTTCAATTTAACCTCAAAGATACTCCTAGATCACATGGAAATGACATGCTGGCATAATCTAGGAACTGAAAAAGAAAACACAAACTACCTAGTACTTCAAACCAAATTGCAATTAGGAATGGGCATCCACGAGATCATGAAAAAAACATTTCTGCACTGTACTACTAACCCAATTCTAAAAATGCATGTCTCACACGGGAAAGTAACGGTATTAGGCACATTTCTCTTACTTCAGATGATAGAAACAATCAAGCTATAAAACCCAGATTCTAAAATTCAGTCCAAGTTCAAAATTGAGCGAAATTCACGTGTCATCCGAATCAAATGTATGGATCATGCATAATTCAATACAAACAACCAACTCAAAGCGCTAAAATAACAAACCCCATTACCTGCAGATCCAAGAACTGATAAAGCAGAAGCAACCACACAAGTAATCAGCAGCCAAAGACCCAACTGCAACCCCATTTTGCTCCTTATGAAACGGAAGAGATGAAATCTCAAGATCCACCAACCAAGCTTGGCATCAAACTAAGAAGCAGAAAATTGAAAGAAAGTACTAAAAGAAAGCTGGAACACATTTTGAAAACAAACATTGGTTGGTATGACTCAAAGAAACAACTAATAGACAATGAGACCACAAAAAAAAAAAAAAAAAAGACCCGCATATAGTACAAGCGAAGTAATGTGAATTAAGAAGGCTAAGAATGGATTAGGTGGCAAGAACCTCAATTCTTGTACTCTGATACTAAAGCACCGTCATGGTTAGCAGCAGAGCTTAATAATAGAATAGTTACTACAAGTGATCAAGCAAAATGCAAAACAGATGGGCCTTAAAGAATTAAGTGACACTTTAGAGTAACAAGGTTGGTGGAGAAGAGAGAGGCATAATGGTTGAAAGTTGAGGAATTGGAATGAATGATTTTAACGTAGGATTGCTTGACTTGTTTTTAAGCTAATAGTGGAAAAATCATTCCCTTGAAGAATTGTGGCTATTTCAAAGTGTTTGTTTTCTACTTTATGATGGGATTAGTTTTTTATTTTTTTAAACTCTCTTTTAGTCTGCCTTTCCATACATGAGGCAGCTGATTAATACTTCACTATTCATTTCTTTGAAATGGGAGATACGGTAATCAAATTCTTGATTTACTTGTTTTATAATCAATAGTTTAATGATTAAATGTCTGTACTATGATTTAAAAGATTAAAATTTTAATTTCTGATAATAATTAATATATTCTATATTTAAATTAATATAAATTCTGTTGATGAGTTCTACTCAAAGTTTCAAACTTTTAATTTTCTAAAAAAAAGCCTTGAAATTTAGCTAATTTAATTAATAAAATGACATCATATTATCGTAATTAATATATTTTAATAGAACATGAAAACAACATATACAAATCTTAAAACAATAGAATCTTAATGGAATAAACATTCAAAACCAAATATTAGCTCAATAACTACGCAAAGACACGTGAAACTCATTAAAAAAAAAAAAAAAAAACCAATATCAAAGTAATCTAAAGAAAAACAATAATTATTAATGTAGTCAAAATATAAGGACAATATATTAACGTAATGTGCAAAAGAGAAAAGAAAACATGAATGAGGGCATGTGCTATGTATTGGAGCAAATCAAAGCTAACTTCAGCCGACAAATTTTCAAGCACTGATTTGGATGGATATTTGTGATTTTTATTGTGGACCCAAGTCGACAATGGACATATATGCATTTGGTCCCACCTTAAGACAAGGAATACAAAGTTAGGTACTCATTTTGCAATGCAACGTGGATACTATTCCATTGATTCATGTTTATTATACTTAATAATTTATTATTAAATTAAATAAAAATTAGATAAATTTAAATATTATTAAATTAAATAAAAATTACTATTAATCATTATATTAAATCATGTTATTTAATGATATTATATAAAATATTACCATTTTTTAAAAGATCTGTATTTTCTTTTTTTTTTCTTTCTTTTAAGCATTGCTAATAAGTTACAGCTTAACTATGTTCTACCATCTATTTTATTAATTAAATTTCACTTTAAAGTACATATTTAAAAAAATGTGTATAAAAATTAAAAATATTATACTATAATTATGCTAAAAAATAAAATAAATTATATAACCTAATGATTTTATTAAAATAGTAAAAATGATGGTGCATTTAATATAATAAGTACAAAAAATTTCTTTTTTTTTTTTTTAAATAATGAGTCTATGGTCTATGGCCGATGGCCTCAATTGTAGGCATTCTCTCAATGAATAATGATTGGTGTAAGGGGTATTTGTTTTTTTTTTTTTTAAGAATTCTTTGTGAAAGATATAAAATATATATTTAGTTAATTTAATAGTTTATTTTAAAATGAAAATTAGTAATTGTTAGATTATGTAACATTAAAAGACAGATGCATCACTGACTTTTTAATGCTAATGCATTTTAATATTATTTTTATTTAATAATAATAAATTATTTTATTTATAATTATTTAAATTTTATAATTATTGATTTCATGATATTAATTTCTATCCTCTTATATGTTTGTTTCTTCTTTTCAAAAGCATGTCTTGCCTCCTTTTATAGTCTTACCATGCATAAATAATATATTTGGTGTTAAAAATATTATAAAAAGGACAAATTAATTTTATTCTATTGTCAAATTGTGCTAATCAACAAACTTGTTTATACAAATGCAGCTAACCCTAACATTCCATATAATTACCCATGGAAAAAGGTTTATTCTTTGCTCATTCAATGTGATTACTCATAAAGTGTACTTTTCTAAAAAAAAGAGAAATAAGGTAGTTCAATGGTTACATAATTGCATCAAATTAAAATGCATGCAGATGCAGGCCCACTCTCATTTTCTTCCTTTTTCTTCAACTCTTTCCTCTTCATCTCTTTCTTTTCTTGCTAACTCTTTTTTAATCTCATTGGTCTGATGATAGAGAGGAATAAGCTTCACCTCTTTCTTATGTCTCTGTTTCTTCCATCTCTAACCTCATTTCCCCTCTTTCTCACTCTCTTATTATAAATATAATAGCATTTTTTTTTGGGGGGAAATTACACATATAACATTATGAAATTGGATGACACAAAATATACAATTTAATTAGTAAATCCAATAATACTTTTTAAACAGACATTGTTAATAATAACTAGAATATTCAGTAAAAAGAATAACTTATCCTCAAAATCAAAATGTGGATATTGATGATGAGGATTTGCATACTATTAGGCTAGTTTCAGTAAATGAATGTCTCTTTATAGTATAAGATATCATAAATTCAAACCTAATATCTTTTGTGTTGTTTCATTTTATATGTTAATTTAGAATTTTTATTTCATTTATTTATTGCTTTGGAAAATCGACGAGATATTAATTTTTTTAAAAAAAATTTGGCTCTTGTTTTTTTTTATAAAAGAGAATTAATAAAGTGATATTTTGAGTATTTTAATAAAAGAGTAATTTAAATCTTGTTTATTTTAAAGGAGTTGATTAAGGAAGTATAACTTTCTAAAAAGTAGTAAATTTTTTTTATATGTTTAAAGAGAGTACAAAATGAACTTATTAAACTGTTTTGTTAACCATTCAACTTTCTAAGTATACAAGAAGTAACTTACTGAAAAAAAATGAATTAATGTGTAATTTTCTAAAGGAAATTGAGAAATATGCTATAAATTATTTTATAATTATTTTTGTAAATAAATTTATTTACTGAGATAAAAACTATTTAAATTAATAAATTAGAGATAAAATAGTATTTTAACACATAATTCTATGAAAGTTAGTTAGTAAATCAAGTATGATTATGTTACACTTTTCACAAAAAAAAAAAAATGTGTTCTAGACATTATGGAGTTAAAATTTTAAAAAATTACTATTTTTCAAAAATTTACTTTCATAAAATTGAGTAATTCACATCAAATAAGACCTTAGTCATATACAGTTATTTTTTTATGATTAAAGTAATTTAATTATTTTCTTAATTTTTGTATACTAATCTTAGATAATAGATAAAAAAAGGAAAGAGGTGAATTAATTCCCAATCTTTAAGAGAATGATTGGATGGAAAAAAAAAAAAAAAGAGTTAAATACGTTGATCCCCTTGGATTTTTTTTTATGTACTACTTAGTTCTCCATTTTCAAACATTATATTAAATATCCCTATATTTTAATTCTATTAACTTTTTCGTGCTTCTATGAAATTTTCTGTTAAATTAATCTGAAATGACTATAATGCCTTGAATTCTACATTAAGAAGAGATTATGGTTTCCAAGTGCAATAATTTGCAAGATTGATGAAGAGTGACAAGAGATATGCAATCAATGACGTTTTGCGGTGAGGCTGAATCAACTCTAGAGGACCTTTTTTTTATCCTATGGAAAGCACTCACAATTCCAACAAATGGCTTTGACTAGAATGAATGATCAACTTCCTCATGGAGCCATAATCAAATTTGGTCATTGATTTCCTCATGGAGCAATCAAATCTAGAAATCCATCAAACTGAGTCAGCAGATGAAAGGATCACCTAGGCATCGGCTTCCTCATGGACTGTTCACCTCGATCGACTTCCTCACGAGAAAAGGCTTATGATGTAAATTGAGGACAATGAGGGATGTGAAGGAGAAAAGATTATGAAGCGATTAAGGACCTTCCATTTAGATAAGGGGATTTGTTTTAACGAAAGAATAATGGGTAAAAAGAAGAAAAAGAGAATGGAGAAACAAGATGCATAATTTTGAAAATTTAAAATTTTAAAATTTAATTTGTTGATTTTTTTTTTACTAAAGGAAAATATATTAAAAATAGACTGAAGTCTTGTCTAATGTAACGGAATAAAAATACATACATATTTTAATATAAATTTCAAAAATTGAAGATCATGTAGTGTAATAGAGCCAAACCCAGATGTCAATATATTTAACTCAAAAAAAACTTGCAAAATCAAATAAACGTTTGCACTAAGTTGGTCTACTGAAAGATCCTGGCAATACACGTTTACCCAACTAAAAAGATTCGGTTACAACGGAAGAATATTGTCAGTAGGCCCAACCTACCATACTATTGTGGGGCTACCCATTTCATATCATTAATGACACAAATAGCCCATTCTCACTCACATTTGGAGGGGCCTAAATCTTCACAAATGGGCCGAAATTACAGAGGACCATCAAATCACCGTCATAAAATTAATCGCACAATTCCCAAAAAAAAAACATAATTCGCAATTTTTTATGCCTTGACTAGACAAATTTTAATATAAACTGAATTCACTAAAAAGTATGATAAATTAGTCAAGCAAAAAAATTATTTATATAATTTTCTTATTTATTAATAATATTTTGTATTTTTGTATAATCTCATATGCAGTGTATTGTATAAATCCATTCTTATTGGATGATTCATCATTTTACATGGTGAATTCAATCTGTAAAGAATTTCTGCCTTAACTAGATTGAAGACAAACAGTCTAGCATTCATTGAGTTGATTGTGTATATTTATTAATTCAACTTTCCTCCTTTTTTCAGCTCATGAAAAAGAAAAAAATGGGTTAAAACCTAATCAACTAAATGTGTAATTCAGGTACAAAATAATCAATCATTGAATTTGTAATTCATGTAAAAAAAATGGATAAAAGCTGATCAATTGAGATGAAAATTTAGCATAATCAAGCTTGAAGAGTAAAAGTTGACGGAGCTCAAGTTAAGAAAAAAAGCCTAAGGGGTGCGAATTCAAATCACACACAATTTGAATTTATTGAAATTATTTTTGAATTTGATTTACATTTAAGTTGTTGAGATGTCAAATAGAATTCAAGCTCGTATAAATTAATTTTTTGTATATTTGGTATAAATATAATTAATTTATAATTATCAAATTTGATAGAATTTGCAAATGAATTTTAAAATTACAAAGTTTCTCATTATGATAAATATTTATTTGCAAATAAAATGAATTTTGAATTAAAATAGAATCAAACGTGACGTTAATGTCTCTTTTATTTTTTTAATAAAATTTTAAAAGTTTCTCAAAATTTTACACTTCCCCCAAAATCCTAAACAGACTGAGTAGAGCTTCTGCATAGGAGGAAAATTTTGGAAATAGATAGAGGATGAAGGAGGAGATGCTGAGGGCAAGGAGAGCAGGACATTGGAAGAGTGTTTTAAAGGGGAAGAGATGAAAGATTGTCGTTTTATCCTATTCCATGAAAGTGGTATATGATATTTACAAAAATTGCATATTTCAATTGTTCCAAGAAATCTTTTTTTTTTTGTCTCCTAAACAGATTTATATTCAATATGCTCCAAAAAAAGATAAGTTTTATTTTTAATGCTATAAAATTAATTAAGAAAGAGTTATAAAAGAAACAGTGAAATAGATGACATTTTGATTTTAGTTGCTAACTACTCTTGTAAAGAGGATTTTTTTTTTATTTCAAACAAATGTTACACGAACATGGAATACAAAAAACGTTAATTCTTTTTAAAATTAATATATAAGTCATGTGTCTGATGTTGTACTATAAAATTTTTAATATAATATAATACAAAAATATGATTAAAATTAAAGCTTCTCTACTTCATCATATCAATAGGAAAACAAAAGTTCACCATTATTTCCTTTCTGAAGCCGATCTACAAGAAGATTTAATTCACTTAATTGCATCCATTC
The DNA here is from genome assembly GCA_949677035.1 of Omphalea diandra. Taxonomy (NCBI): domain Eukaryota; kingdom Viridiplantae; phylum Streptophyta; class Magnoliopsida; order Malpighiales; family Euphorbiaceae; genus Omphalea; species Omphalea diandra. Next base: position 23,714 of record CATIWR010166180.1, on the reverse strand, counting down.
CGACTAGAGTCATGTATTCTTAAGATGTAAAATTAGAAAATTTTGGCTTTGGACAGATCATGGACGCAATAATTTGGGCCAGGGACAGTCCAAATGGTCAACTTGATAATAATAATAATAATACTAATAAACTAACAAGAAATGCATAAAATATTTTTCTTAAAAAAAGCATAAATATATTTGCGGTAAGATTTCCCTTTTAATTAACAATGGAAAAATGATATTTCAAAAAAAAAAAAAATTCTGCCATTAGGTGGTGATCAATTTCCTGGGTGTCTTCAGTTTCGTTTTGTTAATAATTGAGGCTAATGAAAAGCTGTATATAATTAGAGAGATAGAAGAGAGAGAGTTGTGGATTTTCTTTTGTGAAGGTGGTGATATAATAGTTGATTAGTTTACCCATGGTTCTAGATTCAATTTGCAAATTCTGCAAAACTTGACCACATGATTATTGACTTTATGTAAACTGGGAGGCAATTAAGGTCCTCTAATTGATCATCATTGAGAGGTTTGGATCATGGTAGGCCTTCACTTAAGTCATGGAACATCACTTTGCACACGTGTTCGACACCCAGCTCATAGATTGTGAAAGTCAGTCCAAAGTAGGTAATATGGGTACGTCTCCTTGTAGGTTATAGTAAATGGTAGGCTTACTTTTTTTTTTTAATCGTTTATTTATTTAGTCATAATTTTTAATTTTGTCCCTATTTTTCTCGAAAATGTTTTCATTTGCAATTTCCTTGCTCAACCAAAAAAAAAAAAAAAAAAAAAAAGAAAGGAAAAAGTAATTTTCCTTTTTGAAAAGCTGAGAAAAGTAAAACTTCTCATATGCAATTTCCTTGACCTGCTGCAACAAAAAATGACTGTAAATTAATTATTAGATCACAGGTTTCATTAATCTATTCACAACTTGAAGACTAATTATTTATGGAAAAATTAAGAATTCAGCACATAAAAAAAGAAAAAAAATGTTCCGTTATAAAAATAATAAAATTTGCATTTCACATTTTTAATTGAACGTCATATGTGTACGAGTACATAATTATTATGTCATTTATGTATGATACATAATTATTATAACATAAAAGTATAACATTTTTTTTTACAAAAAATGAGATTTATTTTGTATTTCTCAAATAAATTTTATGTATTTGGGAGATGAATTGCTTTATTTATTTACGTGCCAATTTCACATTTTCAATTGAATGTCATATGTGTACGAGTACATAATTATTATGTCATTTATGTATGATACATAATTATTATAACATAAAAGTATAACATTTTTTTTTACAAAAAATGAGATTTATTTTGTATTTTTCAAGTAAATTTTATGTATTTGGGAGATAAATTGGTTTATTTATTTACGTGCCAAGTTGACTTAATTCATTGGTTTTTTTCATTTTTTGGTCTAACCCTTCTTCCCATTATCTGTAGAAAAAGGAAATAATATTTTGTTTGTGAGCAGATGAACAAAATCCCAATGGAAATTAAGCTGGAGCTTGATTAGAACAAACTAACTAACATAGTTAGTAACATTACAAGAAATAACAAAATGATCATAATTGAACCACGTACCTACCTTACGCTCAACAACCCCTGCGTACATAATTAATAATCAATTGCGTCATAGAGGAGAATGACAAATCACAATTGGTGAAATGTCATTAAGAAACATGCATAATTTTTATACTTAATATTGCATTAATAATTACTAATTAATATAATTTTAATTCAGTAATTTATATATCTTTTCATCCAAACTAACTCGTTAGTTCATCATTTCACAGTAATTCTGACCATATTGATGACTTTCAATGAAAAATTTGTCACTAATTTTCAAACACTTTAGGGAAACATCATGTATTAATTTTGATATTAGTTAGCATGGTGCTATCTGATGTGCCTTTTTCCTCCCTTTACGTTCTTCTCCCTTTATTCAAGTGCTATTTCCTTTCTGAAAAGAAATACTCACTTAATTATCTTCCAAAGCAATAAGAATTCCATTTTACTCATGTAACCTCCAATCTCAGTTAATTTTTTTTTTCATATCAAAATACTTAAAAGAAAAGGATTATTAGTATTTAAACTCAAATATTTATATTCTTAAACGGACACTGTAGGTTACTCTAAATTATTAATATAAAACCTATCTCATTTAGTTTACTATAAATTATTAATATAAAACCTATCTCATTTAGTTTGGTTATATTATAGAATTGACTCTTTCCATCCTTTCTCACCTCTTAGGCACAAAAGGCTCTTTTCTTTTAATTTCTCCTCAACGCCCTTAAAGTTGTTATTTTCTCTTCTTTCTGTTCTCTCAAGATGACGGACCGGGTGTACCCTTCTGCTAAACTCACAGCCAATGGCACAACCACCGCCGCCGCCACCACCAACCCCGCTTTCCCAGCCACCAAAGCTCAACTCTACGGAGCCACCCGCCCTGCCTACCGTCCCCAACCCCAACGCAAACGCAGCAGCCGTAGTTGCTGCTGTGCATGTTTCCTCTGGACAACCATAATCATTTTCACTCTTCTCCTCCTCGCCGCCATAGCCGGTGCGATCCTCTACGTTATCTACCGTCCCCACCGCCCAACCTTCGCCATCTCCGGCTTCAAAATCTCCTCCCTCAACCTCACCTCAACTTCCCATCTCACCACCAATATCAACCTCAACATAACCACAAGAAACCCGAACAAGAAGCTCGTCTACATATATAAACCCACCATAATTTCGCTCTCCACAGATAAAGATGATATCCTTATAGGAAACGGACAGCTACCCTCTTTCGTGCATGGCAAAAAGAACACAACTTTGTTGAAAGCGAGCATCACTAGCAGCAATAGTCAGCAGCTAGATGATGCATCTGCTGGCATGTTAAGGACAGATTTGAAGAGTAAGAATGGAGTGGGCTTGAAGATAGAATTGGATACTAAGGTGAAAGTGAAGGTGGGAAGTTTAAAGACACCAAAGGTTGGGATTAGAGTGACTTGTACAGGAATTAGAGCCACTGTTCCTAAAGGAAAAACCGCAACAACAGCTTCCGTATCTAATGCTAAGTGCAAGGTTGATTTGAGGATCAAGATCTGGAAGTGGACTCTGTAAAGATGTAGGAATGTTTGATTTTTGGAAGAGGAAGAAAAAAGGTGTGATATGTTTTTATTGCCTTTTGTTTTTGTTCTTATTATGGTTATTTTCTTTTTGATTTCTATATGTTATTCTTTCTCTTATTTCTTTTTTTTTTTTTTTACATATATGTTTGTAAATTGAATTGGTCGTTGATTGTTTAGGAGACAAAATTTATTTGTTATACACAAATTTTTGTTTAGTTTGATTCTCGGATAATTGCTTTCTTGAATCTTGTTTAAATATATATATATATATATACACTATTTCAATTAATAAGTAGCTACATATGTTTAGAAGGAGCAGCTCCATCCACCAAGAATTGTGACTAACTTTCATTGCAAATTAAGTAAGCATTTTCATTAATTTTTGTAAAATGATTAATTAAAGAATGAAGTTTGGTATATTATTCCTTTTCTTTTTTCAATTACCCCCCAATTTTAAGCATTTTATTGTTCTCATGACCTTTTCCTTTTGCTAAGGTTTGGAACATGTTCTTGAAAGTGAAATTGTACAAGAAAATAGTTTATGAAACTAAATATTATGCCTAGACATTCTGTTTTCTGGAGTCATCTTCAGCTAAATACTTAGTTATAGCAATTTTTTTTTGTGATTTAAAAGATTAAAAGTGATTACTTAAAAGAGTACTAAATTAGAGTCTTTATATTAAGCAAACGTTGAGTGCGAATTTGAAAGGGATTGGATTGGACTAATTGAACAGGAAATCAATAATGCTCAAGCCTATAAAAATGAATAAAAAAGAAAAATGCTTCTCCTACATCAACCATTTCTTTTTTGTCTTTTTGGTACACGGAATAGACTTTTGCCAAAGGATTGCAAGACCTCGAAACTGGACATGACTCACTCGAAACTGGACAGAAATTATTGTAACTCACATTGAAAATGATTGATTTTTTTTTTAGAAAAAATTAACTGGCTTTGCTTTGATTCCAAGCTGTGGTGGGGTCATTGCTAATGCCTAATCTCATATTCTGTGATTCGCGCATATATAATCCCAAAAGCCTCTAGTTGGTAGTGGTTGTCATGTCACTGCCAAATTTGTCAAAAATGCCCAATTAAATTATTCTTCTATATAATTAAAATTAAAAACATTATTATTTTTTCTAATGCATGTTGGTGTGCAATTAATTATATTCAGTGATTAAAAATAGATAATTTAGGTGTGTCGGTGGAGCCTTCTTGAAAGGTATTGCAAATTATTGTGGCTGTGTTTACTTTGGAATAGGACCATAAATGAATGGCAAGGAAAGTGTTTTTATTGTAAATGGGCTGTAATTCCAAAAACAATGGAAACTTTGCTGCCTTTTCAAAGAATAGCATGTGGAAGAACATGCCATGAGTACAGTGAAGGGATCACATGCATCGAGTTCTTCTTAAAAAAAAACCAAAAATAATTTCAATATATCAACGAATGGATTAAAAACCAATTTAATTCCAATGATTTGTAATGTTATGAAACAGAATTAGGGGAAGCAAACAGTTTCAATCCTGGCTTCCCAATAAATATATTAGCCTAACTCCATAGAAACTAACTGAATTATAATCTAAAAGGTCAAAAGTCCTGTACCTTACTCTATGGCTATGGAGTAGGAGCAACTACAATTGGACTCCTCACATAATGGAACCCATCACTCCATCTTATTCCTCCAAATTTATAGTCTGGAAAATCTGCGGGAGGCTTCGGCTTTTTGGCCCACTTAGCTTCCAAAGTCACCTTAAAGCTCTTCTCTTCTCCAATCTTGTCGAACGTCAACGAACTTGGTTCAACAGAAATTGAAACCCCGTAAATTGGTTTGATACGGACTGCATAAGTGCCTGGTGCCCCGACATTCTTCAGTTTTCGAGTCGCCACTACTGGGCCAGCTGATACAGATAGGTTAGAGACTGTGATTGAAGGGTAGTTGAAATCAAGAAGGCTTGCGGATTCTGGACATTTGTAACCCTTCTTGAAAAGATCAATCTTGGATTGTTTTTTATTGTATCCGGTAGCACAAAGGAAGTGCAAATAATCATCAACACTTAAATCGTATATCAAGCCTGGATCCACGGCTCGGTTTGGCCTTATATGTCCATGACCATGATGGAATGGTGTTGACTCTGCTACGACAAACTCATCAACGACAATCTCTACCGCTTCCATTGGATGCATGGTGTTGTCTCTTGTTCTTGCTGCAGGAAATTATAATTGTATTATTATTGGGATTTTTGTGTGTATGGTGCTAATCAATAATAACTAGGTAATTTAATTACCAGTTGTTGAGATTGCTGATCTAATTGCAGCAGGACTCCAGTCAGGGTGGACTGATTTAAGAAGGCCAACAACTCCAGAAACATGAGGGCAAGACATAGATGTACCACTTAAAATGTTGTAATCAGTAGTACGAGTATCATTGTAACCAGAAACTGATGCTGCTGGACTATAAGCTGCTACAATATCTTGTCCAGAGGCAGTAATATCAGGCTGCAAGCAACCCAAAATAAACAAAAAAAAAAAAAAGACGAATTACCATTGATTAATTACTTGATTACCAAAATAAACTACACAATTAATTGTACTGGCATGTATTTGATGAACCTTGAGAATATCAGGTGTAACAGTATTCGGCCCAACAGAGGAAAATTTTGCCATTTTTGGAGAAGGCTGAACGCCGTAGCTTGCTTTTGAAGCCGTGATAAATCCCAAAGGGTTACTGTTAAATTATGAAATGGGTAAGAAAACTGATCGTAAGCAGAAAAAAAAAATTAAGGGAAATTAAGAATAGTGAAGTGACAGACGTACCTGGAAGTGTTAATGTAGGACATGACAGCAACACCATCTGTATAGTTGATATGTGATGCAGGCAGAAAATGGATGTCAGGAACGATTTCTGCACCATCTTCTTTATCGTTGCAAAGAATCATTCCTACTCCACCAGCCTTAGCTACTACCTGACCTTTCTCCACTCTGGCATTATTCCCCCTAAGACAAGCCACGACCTTGCCCTCGACCTTCTCAGGATCCAATGTTCCGGCCATACACAGCTCACTGCATACATCGCCTTATTATGAGACCATCAATATGACAAAGATTATTAAAAAAAAAAAAAAGGAAAACTTACGATTCATTGGCAGCTGCATGAGCAGCTTTGGCCTGCAATCCAGAAACAAGGGGATAGAATTTATTTTCAGGCAATGCTTTAGTAATACTGGCTCCCTGATCAGATCAGAACAATATATAGATTAGCAAATTGTGAGGAGATAATATTTATAATTAAAAACGGATAGAAGAAGAAGAAGAAGAAGGAGAAACCTGAAAGCGGCGCCCATCGCGAAGTTCAACATAACTATTATATTGTCGATCTAAAGTGCTTGCTCCAACAGTTATAATCCAAGGGGCAACATTAGTAACGGAACCCATATAAGGTCCTTCATTTCCTGCGGAGAAAACGACTGCAATACCCTTTTGTACAGCATGAAAAGCAGAAAGTGCAACGGCATCTTCGAAATAATCAGCAGCCGAACCACCAAGAGACCCCGAAATTACATCAACGCCATCATAAATAGCAGCATCAACTGCTGCCATTATATCACCTTCGGCGCAACCCGAATCCCAGCACGCCTTATAAGCTGCAACTCTTGCTCTAGGAGAACCACCTTTGGGAGTTCCAACTTCTACACCACATATTTCTGCTCCAGGAACAAAGTTACCAGCAGCTGTTGATAATGTGTGAGTTCCATGCCCATCATAGTCACGAGCAGTGTTCAATGAGGCATTGATTGGAGTGTCCACCATATTATTATAAGCTTTGTTGTAGTACCGTCCTCCAATTAGCTTCTTGTTGCAAGGGAAGCCTGAAGCAGTGTCATTCTCACACTGTCCTCTCCATCTTGAAGGTACAGGACCATACCCTTCATCCCTAAAACTCTTTGATTCGGGCCAAACACCTGATACAATAAATATATAACAATGTTACGAAGGTCACACTAATTATAATAGTCATCAAAGAAACACGTATAAATATGTATATACCAGTGTCAATATTGGCTATGATAATATCTTCACCATAATTGGCTTTCTTCCACAAGGCACCATGGTGGACCACACCATTCTTTTCCTTCTCCAACATCATAAAATCCCATGAACGAGGTGTGTGCAGCTTCTTTTCTCGGTTCAAGAAAACTGACACAACCTTTGGATGTTCTGCGTGCGAATAATCATTAGCAAATCTATTCTTAATACTCAAAGACATACACAAACATATATAATAATTGCTCGTTAACTAAGATATCTCACTTGCAATCTCAGTTGCCACTTTGTCTTCAAGAAGAGCAGTAAATCCATTGATATGCCTTTGGTACGAGTAGATAATTGCTTCTCTTGCCTCCTCAGTACTGCGATTGTTATTGTTATTATAGGCAACCAATATCCAATATATTAATAATACCATGCAAAAAATAATCATACATTATTATACCTTCCTAGAAAGGAGCCGAGCAATTCATAATGAGAAACGGTTGCGGCATGAAAATCATCCTCATACGGTTGAGGACCGTGCTCATGGGATCCCAAGTACACTATATAAACCTTTTAACACAAACCCAAAACGTTAATTAAAGCTAAGATCACGTCATAGTCTAATATAATAGCAAAAGCATACAAACAAACACACGTTGCATACATTTTTTTTAGCTAAAGCTGGACCTTGAAACAAACAGCAGAGGGTGAAAACCAAAAGCAGTGAAAGCTTTGACATTCTGCCTTTAGTCACACAATTACGTGCATATAGCTCGTCCATTTATATATATAGATATGCGGGTGGGTAGAGGAAAAAGAAACGTATATGGCAACTTTAATATGAAAGGAGTCGTATATATTTTTGAGATTCTTATTAGTATCTTTTATGATACTATTTTTATTTTTATTAACTCAATAGACATCTTCCCAATGTATATTCCTCTTTCCCAAATATTAATAATTAAAAATTAATACGATTACATATATGGAAATATTTACATGATACATGATATGAAAATGCTTATAATTGGAAGATTATGATATTGTGACTAGCTAGGTTACTTTATTGATTAAGGAGTCCAAAGTATATTTAGTGTCAATTAATTAAATAGATTTTCACGGACCTGACATGGGCAGTATTATATACTTTGTACATTATTAATTTGATTCAACATCAATTTGATTATTACTTTCTTGATTATTTTTTCCCTTGAAACTACTAGTTGTTATGCACATGTAGTTTTATACTTGCCCCATCTTTTATATGATACGAGTCTGTTGACACTCGTTGCACATAAGCTTCTTCTGTTTTCACCTTCGTTATTGGCCATTTCAGGCTGACATATTGTAAATAGGTTGCCAATATCCCGCAATTTGAAAATGGCTTTTTCAAAGTTTTCTGAGAGTTGTTACAATTAAAATAACATAAAAACGTTGACCATTTAAATGCTTCCGTGCTTCCTGGACCACCTATGGGAATACATGCGGCATGCCATCGTGTTATGCCCATATGGCGCTATGGGGCCATCATCTGCAAAGTGAAAAACCCATCATCTAGTTGCGGCCCTCACAACACTTAATTAGCGCCGAAAAGGCCTAAAGAATTAAAAAACGAAAACAGAACAATCAGTTCCTTTATACGTAATATAGTTATTACTGAAGCTAATGATCAATGTAGTTTTCTGCCCCGTCCGTGAACAATTTTTCCTCCACCCCACATGGAAAAATAAGTACATTGACCCAATTCTGAATAGCCTTCTCAACTGAAAAGCTGCTGCAGGGCATTAGCGTATGGTACATAGCCACCACTCTTTGACCAAGGAAATAATAGCCTTCAGGTGCTGGAATCAGGCAATGTAGCTTCCCTTCTTCAGAAGGACAATGCCTCTCTCGATAAATCATATTTCCTCGGAAGTCATTGCTCGCTACTGATCATGGCAGAGAGGGCATGTAGTTAGTGTAATGGGGATTACAAGGCCTGAACATTATGGATTCCAATTCAAATTCAGGATGGTCCTAATTTCTCACCACCATGATGAGTCTCAAAATTTAGAATTGGGATTGAATAAGTCTCCCATATAGGCAAAATCTACAATCCGCATTTTCAAATCCACTCCTCTGCGATGCACCCAATACATAGAAGAAACAGCATAGCCCAACTATGATTAAAAAAAATAAAAATTGTTAAGAACTCCTAGTGTATTATCAATAGGGCTGAATTTGGTTTCACTACCCTGAAGCAATTACAGTGATTGATCCAGTAAAGAAATGAACTGAATTTGTAAGAAGCCATGCCCAAGCCAGGTAGATCCACAGGTACATACATGCAATGCATATGACTAAAGCTAAATTTTTTTGGTAATTCACCAAAATAATTTATTAGAATCCATCAAAATGTACAAAATACCAGCTCAAAGATGATAAGCAAATACAACAAAAGAATCACCACAACTAACTCCATCATCTAGAGCAACAAAACCAGAAGAATAAAGCTAAATTAATTACCAGTGAAAAACTTACTTTAAAAATCAAATGCATCTATAAGCAATCAAAAGAAAATAAGGCAAGTCATTTCTCCAAGTATCCCAAAAAAGAGTGTTGCAATTGCATTAGTTTTGCTGATTTAATTCGCTATTTTCAGCTGAATCTTCAGTTTACCCGCCAAAATGAAGGAACCCAATTCTTTTTTTCTTTGAAAGATGTGAACTTTCAAGTGTTAAACAGCTAACTTTAATGAGGTTGGAAGATCAAGCCAGAGCTAAAAAATCAGCAAACGAAAGAAAAAAGAGAGAGAACTTTACCAAATCTCACGAAGCCGTCCGCGTCTCTCCAATCATCAAAAGATCCTTTTCGAGTAGTTTCGCTCCTAATTCTCTATCAATGTGACGAATGGCTTAAAAGGGTGGATTGTAATTTAGTCAATTTTGTAGGGATAAAAAGGGAATATTGTAATTAATTTAACCTTGCAAAAACCCAAAGTTCAAAGCTAAAACCCTACCAAACGCCAAACATTCGGGGAAAAAGTTCTCTTTCCTGTCTCCCTCAGTGTGTATTGGCATTTCCTGTGATCATCAAATATGTATAGAATAATAGCTTCGAGATTAGCTTCATCGATTGGGTACTGATTCTTTGCTATCATTTTTTGTTTCTTCGATGTTCGCATTTATACACATTTGTGAATAGATGTACAGTGACCAATATCCCTTTCTCTGTTGTGGGTTCCTTTTTTTTTTTTTTTTTCAGTAACAGCTCGTTTGCTTCGAAGAAGCTGGTAACTATGGATATCTCTATCTGTTTTTCATTGTTATATATTTTTTTGCATTTCTTATTATATTTGGGTGTTGCTTTTGTTCCATATTACTAGAAGTTACAATGTGTGGTTGATTTTATTTAATAGCTAAGTATTGTGATGTTTAGGATGTGAAAATTGAATTTGGTTTGACCAAAGTCCGGGTTTGTATGCTGTTCTTGTGTTATTGTATTTTTCCACTTAGCTACTAAATGGAACGTGTAGTTCAGCGATTTCAGTGCAAAAGATTTCATTTTTCTTTTTTTGTTTTTATGGATGTTGGAAGGGATTGCTTGGTGGGCTTTTATTTTTTTTGACATTCTTTTCTCTTGTGGTTATTATTATAATTTATTTTTTTGGGATTTGATAGGTGTATGGTAATATTGTATGCAATAGAAATTATGTGGCAAAGGATATCAGTTTTGGGGTAGGGGCTCGTGCAGCTATGCTGCAGGGTGTCAATGAGGTAGCAGAAGCTGTGAAAGTCACAATGGGACCAAAGGTATTGGATTTTCCTCATTTATTTTATTTTATTTTTTTTGTTTTTAATGGAGTTTTATGGACAATTGTACAAAGTAGCAGTCCAGTCTAAACAGATCTTGTCATGTAGATGTTTGAGAGAGAGAGAAAGAGATACATACATCCATACATATTAGATAACTAAAGTAGTTTGTGCATTTTTTGAAGATCATGCCTAAGGGGCACCTTTGTGATTTGGACTCGAGAACACCAATTTGAAGCTCCCAAGTTCAAGTCAAGGTCCAGCATGCTTCTCAATGGGGAAAAAAAAAAGAAAAACTTTTCTCTGTTGTAGATTCATTCTTAACTCAATTATGATGATAATTCACTTTATAGTTTGTAGAATCATTTAAATTTACAATTATTGGTGGTATGCACCATAGTGGTGAAAACACTTTAAATACATTTAATTCTTTGCAGTTTTGCTTTTGCTCATTGAATTTATAGGGTCGCAATGTTATTATTGAGAAAAGTCATGGGGACCCTAAGGTGACAAAAGATGGTGTCACTGTTGCAAAAAGCATCAATTTCAAGGAAAAGGCTAAGAATGTTGGTGCAGACCTTGTTAAGCAGGTTGCAAATGCTACAAACACTGCTGCAGGAGATGGTAATTTCTTGTTAGTATTTCTCAACATGTAAGAAAAGTATCAGAATTTGTTGTGAGTTTGTTGAGGTTAAGGTTTTCCTGAATTGGATAGGTTTCTATTCCTTTAGAGGCTCAAAAACACTTTATTTCTCTTTGAAGCTGAAGTTTCACAACCTAAGAGTCATACTTGCTCTTATACCTAAGCAACCTTTTTTGAGATTAAAAATGAAAGAGCTCCATTGTGGTGAGGTCATTAATGCCTTAATTTGCAACTTTTTGAGGATGGATTTCATTTTCAGTTTCTGGGATGAGAATTTGTTTCTTTATAAGTGAACTGTACCTCGACAAATGACTTTGCATGGTGTCATCACCATGGAAAAAGATAAATGTTGCATAAGTAGAAGATTACCATCATTTTCATGATTAAAGCATCAATTTGTTGGGTTTAAGCATGTCAATATATGAATATATCTGATATGTAAAATTGAATTCCTGCAGTTAAGCCAACGTCCAAAATGGAAAATTTATGTCATTCACCACTCATCAAGTTATATGAGAAGTTCTCTCACTGTGGGATATATTTGTTATTCTTGAGATTGCAGGTACAACTTGTGCCACTGTCCTCACCCAGGCAATACTGACAGAAGGCTGTAAGTCTGTAGCTGCTGGTGTGAATGTGATGGATTTGCGCAATGGTATTAATATGGCTGTTGAAGCTGTTGTTTCAGACTTGAAAAAAAGAGCACTAATGATAAGCACACCAGAAGAAATTACACAGGTATTGCAGCTTCCTACTGAAACTATTTTAAATTATTTTATCTTTCATGGGAGATTTTGATCTAAGAAATAGTCTTATGACTCTATTTCTGTAGACTAAGGTGTGGTCGATAATCATTGAAAAGAAGGCTATTGTTCGAAAGTCCTTACTTCAGGCTTCGGCTGTGAAATCATGTTTTCATTTAAATTATTAGATGAATCTTCCTAGTTTAAATTTGAAGCATTTCAAGTTTTCAACATCAATTTGATTATTATTTCTTGATAAAAAATGTATTTGTTTGTGTTTCAGAAACACATTATTAGTTATACTTGCTGGATCTTGATATGTCTTGACAAGCTTTGCACATAAATCTTTTTTATTCCTGCGTTTTTGGCCAGTTCATCCTAACATATTGTAAACAGGTTGCCACTATCTCTGCAAATGGTGAACGTGAGATTGGCGAATTGATAGAAAGAGCAATGGAGAGAGTTGGAAAGGATGGAGTCATTACTGTTGCAGTGAGCAAGCATTCTTCCTCTGTTGTTGTGTGATCACTGGATGAAATTCTGGTCTAGGTTGCATATCATGTTCAATTTTGCAGGATGGGAATACCTTGGAAAATGAGCTGGAAGTAGTGGAAGGAATGAAACTTGCCAGAGGTTATATTTCTCCTTATTTTGTCACTGACCAGAAGACCCAGAAATGTGTAAGCTCATATCTTCTTATTTTCTATTGTCACAGTAGATTATTCAGCATATTAAGCAAAAACAAAAATTTCACTATATAATATATGCTGAAGTATCCGGGTTGAAGATGTTATTTTCACATTTCTTTAAGTAGTTCGGGTTGCTTGTACTAGTGTGATCAATAGTCAAACCACAAGTCTGGCAAATACAATGATGGTTTAGGAGGAAATGGAGGGGATTGGGTATATATGCTATTGATCGCATGTTCTATGATTTGGTGGGCTTTTGGAGCTTTAATGCATATTGCAGAGGGCAGTCACTTGTAGAAATGCATGAGGATTGACATGCCCTACCTTGCCTTCTCTCTACACACACCACCATCTGTCCACCTCCCCTTCCACCACTCTCTCCTTCCCCTATTTCTTGTTTTGCTTGGCATACTGTACCATCTGAGAAAGAACGTCATGCTTGCATGTTTCAGGAACTTGAAAGTCCTTTGATCCTCATTCATGAGAAGAAAATTTCAGACATGAACTCACTTGTGAGAATATTAGAGCTGGCAGTAAAAGTAAGTCCTTTCCCCTATTTTTTAATTTTAATTTTTTCTGTGATAAGTGATCTTGTACGAACTTATAGGATTTATAGCCCTTTTTCTAACTATTCAACTTTAAATAGAAAAACAGACCACTTCTAGTTGTTTCTGAGGATGTGGAAAGTGAGGCCCTGGCAATGCTTATTCTCAACAAGCATCATGCTGGAGTTAAGGTGATTAATTGTACTTGCTTTGATGTTCCTTTGTTGGTCATATTGCATATGATGGACGATCTCAGTAATCTTGATGATACTGAAATGTTATTGTGATCTAAGTACAATATATACAAGCATGCATATATGTGCATAAAAATACATTTATACATGCATTTGATTGAACTTGCACATGCATTACTTTTGTACATACAATACTATTGAGGGATTTGTTCATGCATGTGGGTTGCATGTATTATGTTTTAAGATGAGTTGTTAATCTGGTCTTTTGTCATTGGATGATCTTTTTTGACAGATGGTTTTGGAATTAATTCTTCGTCACTGTGTCTTTTATATCTGAAGTATATTACCCTCTTAATTTTGCAAATAAAAGGACACTTAGAGGGTGGAATTGAATAATGGCTTATTTTATATTGTTCAACTGTAACAAAATATTTCTTAATAGAACTTTGAATCTTACGACATAAAACCAATGTTATTCCTTATGTCTTGAAACTAATGTACCTAGAAATTTTTAGCTTTAGAAAGTTGGGCTAACACATAAAAGAATCTTTTAATTTTCCATAGATTGGATGCAAATTAATGGTCTATTGATTTAATAAATGCACAATTGTGTTTGTTTGCACATGAGCAATAGAAAGAGATAGCAAAGTGAGAAGGATCTTCATCATAGCAGTAGCAATGAACTGGGTAGTGTGATATGGGGCAATGCAATTGGGCTTCTTTGTGATCATAAAATATTAACTAAGTTAAAGGGGAACATTTATAACTTTCCATTTGACCAATGATGAATCATAGTAATGAGTGTTGGGCAGTTAAAAAACAATAAGCTCACAAAGTGTGATTATGGACCTTTCTATGGATGATGTTTTAAACCAGGTGGAATGGTGAAAAAGTATGTATATGGCCTACCGCAACTAAAGTAAGACTTGATGAGTTGATTTGAGCACACAGAAAATTTTTGTACATGATATTCTGGTTGCTTTTTACAAGATATTGTATTAATTCAAATTTTGGTATTGGCTCACACTGTTCACTAATGGAATTAGCATTGTGTTTAGGTTTGTGCCATTAAAGCTCCTGGTTTTGGAGAAATCAGAAGAGCAAATTTGGATGATCTTGCCATTCTTACCGGTGGAGAGGTCATATGATTTTCTTGAATTAATATATCTATTCATACAAGATTTTAGTGGCATGAATAACTGTTTCTTTGTACAGGTTATCAGTGACGATCGTGGTCTGACTCTTGACAAAGTCCAAATTGAAATGCTTGGTACTGCTAAAAAGGTCCATACATAATCCTACTATGTTTCTTTTTATAAGATTATGAGAAACTTAACTGACTGAATTTATGGTAGGTTACTGTCTCTCTTGATGACACAATAATTCTTCGTGGTGGTGGGGATAAGAAGCTGATTGAAGAAAGATGTGAGCAGGTATGATGGGGGGGTTAAAAGATTTATCATTTCATCTCCCTCCCTTGCTCCCTAAAACAAATTCAATCTATTATATAAATTTTAATTGCTGCTATTCATAGATATCTCTTTCTTTCTTTCTTTTTTTCTGTCAAAATTATAAAATAAAAAAAAAAAAGAATCAGATGAGGTCCAACATAGATATAAAATTCACATGATTTCTTAATAATTATAATTATTTTTATTGTTTGTTTGCATGATTGGATGTTCCAGGCCTTTGTTACTGCTTTCTTAAACGAACTCAATGTAGCCTAAAATTTTTAAGAACTTGCGAAGTTTATTGATTTATGATATCTGATCATCTATGTGACGTTACAGCTAGGCATTAGGGATGGTGGTGTGGGATTCCTGCATCCCATGCAGCCCCAAGAAGTGGAAATCTCATGTTTGAATGAAAAGACCACTGCACCCTTCACACCAATTGTTAATTTAATATTAACATGATCTTGAGTTCGATATCCATATGGTCTATATTTTTGTTTCCTTTTTGATAAGGCATTTATTTTTCAATGCACGCACCAATATTGTTGTTCTAAGTCGATAAATATTGTGCATCACCAACTTTGTATATGTCAATTTTGGCATCATACAAATAAAAACATTGGAGGAGGAAATTATTACAAGAGAAATGTACTAACTTGTTTTGACAAGATTTCTGTGCCCTGTAGTCCAGTGAGTGATAGAAAGTTCATGAGCTGATTTTTTTTTTTTTTGAAATTTTGTTATTAACCCTTTGGGTAATCCTTTTTAATTGCCTTCTTGTGCCTATGACCTTTGGTTTTAGTTGCCTATCAAAGGTTACTCTTCATGCATGGAGTCTTGTTCTTCTAGGTTCATGACAAAAACCGGTGAATTTTTATGAATACAAGGAGTATTGTTCAGCCATTTTGTTTAATCATTATGCATGCTTTTATGCACCTTCTAAGATATAGCAGCTGCAGGGGATAAATGACGTGAACTGGTCTATTAGACATCTTATTAAATTAAATCTATTTCCTTGGTTAAGCTAAGCATGGGACCTTCAGTTCAGTATCCTCTAAATTTGAGTTTCTTCCAATTGTGTAACCACACCATAGAAATCCTATGATGCATCAAGAAAGCGGGCCCTCAAGATATTACCTTGCAATTTTGGAGATCCATAAAGGAAGTTGTTTATAGCATCTCTGTGGAACATAGCAATCCTTGCCAAATATTATGTTCCAATGATTTTAAAGTAGAATGCTATCATGACGATTGACAGATGCATATGTGTTCTTGATTGGTAAAGTTTTGCATGTTCAATGGCTGGAGGAAATATCTTTATGAAAGTTCACCTATTTAGATTTGATTTTCAAATGCAGACTAGATAGATATAAGGAGATAAAGAGTATTTCTTTTCTTGTAATAACTAGTGACATCTATGATATTTGTACAGTTGAGGACAGCCATGGAAAAGAGTACTGCAATGTTTGACAAAGAAAAAGCACAGGAACGACTGTCAAAGCTCTCTGGCGGTGTTGCTGTTTTCAAGGTATGTTGTTCAGATTTCAATGTTCTTTCATTGGTTTATATTGTACATGGCCTCACAAGCAAATAATCATTTCTTTCGCAGGTTGGGGGGGCGAGTGAGGCAGAAGTTGGAGAAAGGAAAGATCGGGTAACAGATGCTTTGAATGCTACGAGAGCAGCTGTGGAAGAGGGTATTGTGCCAGGTCAGTTAAATATTTGTCTTTTAAAGGTTAAGTTTGTAAATATTCTTCAAAATCCGAACATTGTTTCCTATATTAGGTGGTGGTGTTGCTTTTTTGTATGCTACAAAAGCTTTGGAAGACCTTCAAGCTCAAAATGAAGACCAGAAAAGAGGCATCCAAATAATTCAGAATGCTCTCAAGGTTTGGTGTTTGCCAGTCTGCAAAGCTTTCTATGGTTTTATATTCTGTCATTATTGCCTGACAATTGAAATTGGATTGCAATAGGCACCTACATACACCATAGTTTCAAATGCTGGATTTGATGCTCCTGTGATTCTTGGAAAATTGTTGGAGCAAGTTGACCACAACTATGGTTATGATGCTGCTAAAGGTTTGCTCTTTAAGATACAACAACATCAGATTTCAGTTTGGCCTATTTATTAGAGCTTCTCAATTGGAAATGTGCTTATCATCTCAAATTCAAGAAGTTCTTTGAAACTCCGATTTTCTTGTTATATTGGTTTTGGGTGGAGCTGAACGTTGGAAAGCTGAAGTTTGTTCTAAAAACAGGGGAATATGTTGACATGGTCAAGGCGGGAATCATAGATCCACTCAAAGTTGTTAGAACAGCCTTAGTAGATGCTGCCAGGTGAATATCATCACTTAGACAAAGTTGTGCGTGTATAAACCATATGCATATTCTGAATTAAACCATGTGTTGTTGCTTTTTGATCTTGGATTCCAGTGTCTCGTTGCTATTGACAACTACCGAAGCAGCTGTAGTGGATAATCCAAGTGACAAAAAACCTCCAAGTCGTATGCCAGATATGGATGACATGGACTATTAGATTGATTAAACTTAAAGAATTACTACTGTTCAAGCACCTAGTGTACCATACTATAAGGATTTATTCATTCTTGCGAACTACAGAACTCAGCAGAAACCGAGATTTTGAGTTTATGATCGAAAGCTTTTCATCTTGCAATTACTGTAGTGTATGGCAATAGTTCGTCTAACATCTGACGAGAGCACCATGGTGAAATGCAAATGACATAACATGAATCGGATTTTGAAGTGCTAAACAATGTCTTTAGAGCTTACAACAGGGGCATTCTCTGCCAAGATCTTGATGAATAGTTGATGGTAATTTAAGGTCAAAATGGTTCATAATTTTAATTTAATTTTGAAATAAATATTTTTTTAGTTAATCTCTTTTTGTTTCTAATAATTACTAATAGTTATTTGACATCGAATTTTAATAAACTGTGACTCATTTGTCAGGCAACTTTAACGCAACAGGGATCCATGCCCAGCACTGAAAACTTATAGAAACAGTTAATCTACCACAACAAGGCGAGAGATGAGGGAGAAACTCCAACTCTAATCCTTTCCAAGAGCTCAAAACTGCTTAACATGAGAAACAAAAACCATTCTTCTTAAACAACTACGTAGCTTATGTTACCTAATAATAAAGGAAGAAGAAAGGAATATGAAATTATTGAAGCATTGATGTCTTATTATTATTTTCATTCTTTACTGTTTCCTGTTTTCAAAAATTGATGCCCTTGTTACAAAAAAAAAAAAAAAATGTAATTATTGAAGCATTGTTTTAGTCTTCTTTTGCTCTTTAACCTCTTTGTTGGTTAGCTCGCTACCTCTAGTCGACGACTGCCTACTATTGGGCAAGTGACGTAGAAATCAAATCCCATTTGGCCCTCTCAATTATGGAGGAAGAAAGGAAATCTGGCAAGTGGCTTAAAATCAAACGCCCCATTTGGCCCACTGTCATGTCCGCTAATAATAAAGGAAGTTTCTGTTAATTCTTAACACCTGTTGGACGACTTGCTGCCATTTCTACTCAATTAGAGTATTTTTTGCTTCACGAAAACTGGGCTTTTCTTTCTTTATTTTTTTGTGAGAATAAAAGGCAAAAATAAAAAGCGAGGCATGGCCAATGCCATACAAGCTAATACAGAAATCTAGTCCAAGACAGTAGGAGGTAATCCAACCTGTGAAAATGACAGTTTGTCACTTTTCTGACTCAAAAGCTTTTGGAAAATCTCTTTTATATTTCAATTTGACCTAATTTATTCATAATTTTAAATGATCAAACTCGAATTCGTTTAAAAGTGATCCAACTTTTCAAATAAACATCATCATGTGAGGTAAAAAAAGGACTATGAAATTATTGAAGCATATTTTTCTTTTTCATTAATTTCTCTTTCTTGTCTCTTGTTCTTGAGTCTTCCTTTGCTATCAAAGTCGTCCACCATCTCGTACTAAAATTATTGACGCCTTTCTTACACAAAAAATAAAAAAAATTGCCTTGTTCTTCTTCTGCTCTTTAATCTCTTTTCTTCGTTAGCTAGCTATCTCGTCGACTGACTGACTGCGATTTCTAGCTTTCTCTACTATGGCTGACGCACTTCTCTCAATGTTACTGGAGCAGCTATCCTCGATCATTGTCCGTGAAGTTGAACAGAAAGTAAGGCTTGTTACTGGGGTTGAAAAAGAGGTTGCTAAGCTTGAAGACAACCTCAAAACAATCCAAGCTGTGGTGCGTGAGCAGAGAATAAACAGTTCAAGGAAGAAGCCGTTAAACGATGGATACATAAACTGAAATCCATTTGCTACGACGCTGATGATATCTTGGATGAATGGAGCTATGCCATTCTCAAATCACAACTAAACAGTGGAAATGAAGCTGATCTAGCTGAAGCTGCTATTGGCCAGCTTATTGAGATGAAGAAAAAGGTACGCTCTTTGTTTCGCTCTGCTTGCTGTCCTCGCTATTCTTTCCGTGAAATTGGCCTCCGTCAAGATATTGCTCAAAAGATACAAGAAATAAACGGAAGAATGAATGATGTTGCTAGTGAGAAAGAAAAGTTTCGTCTTGCTCCGGGGAAGGATTGTGAACATATTGAACGGTTCTTGACTACTTCTGTTGTTAATATAACGGAGGTTAAAGGTAGAGATGAAGAAAAGATTGCAATAGTAAACACGTTGTTGAGTGACAGCAATGAAACCCCCAATCCCAAACTTGTATCTCTGGTAGGGATGGGGGGTATTGGAAAGACTACTCTTGCCAAACTAGTGTACAATGATGGTGAGATAGAGGCACATTTTGAGAAGAGAATCTGGGTGTGTGTGTCGGATCCTTTTGACGAGATCAGGGTTGCTAAGGCAATTCTTGAATCTCTTATGGATGCTACCCCTAATTTAACTGAACTTCAATCTGTATTGCAGCGGATACAACAGTATATTAAGGGTAAGAAATTTCTCCTCGTGCTTGACGATGTCTGGGAAGAAGATCCGAGGAAGTGGGAACAACTAAAACACACTCTTACATGTGGTTCACCGGGAAGTAAAATCTTGGTGACTACGCGTAAGGAGA
The DNA here is from genome assembly GCA_949677035.1 of Omphalea diandra. NCBI lineage: Eukaryota > Viridiplantae > Streptophyta > Magnoliopsida > Malpighiales > Euphorbiaceae > Omphalea > Omphalea diandra. Next base: position 3,428 of record CATIWR010166180.1, on the reverse strand, counting down.
TTGTTGCTGATACGATGGGTTGTGTTGATATTTACCAATTGGGACAATTGCCAACGGATGAGTGTTGGTTGATTTTTAGACAGGCTGCATTCTCTGGAAGGACAAGTCGAGAGTGTGAACGTCTAGAAGAGATTGGTAAGAAAATTGTTGATAAGTGTAAAGGCTTGCCTCTTGCTGCAAAAACTCTAGGAGGTCTTTTACGCTTTAGGAAATCCAGAGAAGAATGGCAGAGTGTACTGGATAGTGGGTTATGGGAATTAGAAGAAGCTGAAACAGGTGTTTTTGCCCCTTTGCTGTTGAGCTATTATGATTTGCCACCAAGATTGAGGCAATGTTTCTCATATTGTGCCATCTTTCCTAAGGACTATGTGATAGAAAGAAGCAATTTGATTGAGTTATGGATGGCTCAGGGTTATCTTAAGAAAACAGAAGGCAAAAGCATGAGCAGAGTTGGTGAAGAGTACTTCCAATACTTAGCTGTACGCTCTTTCTTCCAAGATTTTGAAAAGAATCCGTTTAATGATTGCATTATGGCGTGTAAAATGCATGATATAGTGCATGATTTTGCTCAAGTCGTTGCAAAGGATGAATGCTTTAGTGTTGAGATCAGTGATCCTGAGAAGTTAATGATGGACTCGTTTTGTAAGGAAGTGCGCCATTCAATGGTATTGTGTGTAGGAACGGCTTCATTCCTTAACTCCTTCTGCCAGATGAAAAAGCTTCTCAGCCTTTTAATTCCGTCCAAATGGAACAACCATCTTGTGCTTGATGCAACCCTGCTATCTAATTTGTTCGAACAAATGACTTGTTTGAGATCCCTAAAGTTGAGCGGCTGTGGAATTAGAGAAATTCCATTAGCTATAAACAAGTTGGTGCACTTAAGGCAACTTGTCGTGTCTCGTAACAGACACTTGAGAGAGTTGCCTGAAACATTATGCGGATTATACAATTTGCAGATTTTAGATGTCTCTAATTGTTTTAAACTAAAACTACCCGATGGGATAGGAAAACTAATTAACTTGAGCCATCTGCATAACTTTGGTTGCAATGAAGCTTTGCCAAAAGGTATTGGGAGACTAAGTTGTCTGACGACGTTAGATGCTTTTGTTGTTGGGGAAGATGGTAAATCTTGTTCTCTTGGAGATTTGAAATGCTTAAACTCTCTTCAAGGAGAGCTTTGTGTGGGAGAAGGTTTACATATAAGGGGGTTGGAGAATGTGAGCAATGTGGATGACGCTAAGCAAGCACAACTCCAGAAAAAGACACAGCTCACAAGTTTAATACTATCATTTGGTGGTGAGAAAGCAGGATGGAGGAAAAGTCACGATGAAAAATTAATTGAAGCATTGGAACCGCCCCCAAATTTGGAAATTTTATCCATAGAGTGCTTCCAAGGAACCAGAGTGTCCCGCACTTGGATGATGCAATTATCTAACTTGCGACAACTTTTCCTCTTTGAGTTTATCAACTCCCAACAGTTGCCTCCTTTTGGAAAGCTGCCTTCGCTTGAAATTCTGGGACTATGGGAAATGGATGGTGTGAAAAAGGTAGGAGTTGAGTTTCTTGGGATAGAAAGCAGTAAGGATGAGATATCATCATCATCATCTTCTTCTTCTTCTGTGGTTTCATTTCCTAAGTTGACTAGACTTGAGTTCCATGACATGGAGAATTGGGAAGATTGGAGTATTGATGATGATCTTTTGTTGAAGGATTCAGTTTCAATAATGCCATGCCTTAACACTTTGGAGTTGGACGACTGCCAGAAGTTGAAGAGGCTGTCAAGTTGCCTTCTCCAGAAGATTGTGCCAAAGAAATTGGTAATCCGAGGCTGCTCTGTCCTGTACGAACATTATCGAAAGGGAGGAGATGATTGGCACAATACTGCTCAAATCATAGAATGGAAACAGTAATGGTTCTGAATGGAATGGAACAAGATGCTAAAGATACCAACAGGGTGAAGGTAATGCTTTGAGTTGCTACTTATTCTCAAGTGAAATTGAATTTATATTTCTCTAATCAATAGTAGATATTCATGCGAGCTAGCAATTCACTACCCTCTTTCTTATTATTTTAAATTGTATGTTTTATTTAAAGTTATGGTTGCTACCGCACAAAGAAGACAAAAAAAAAAAAAAAAATTTAATAAATTGATAAATTTAATGCATTAAATAATATACTTATTACTACTTTTGTATAAATATATAAATCCCCTTTTGGCAAATATTAGCAAGTCTGCTCAAAGTCAGTTTAATTTGTAATTTCTATTTTTTACTATTTTTTAATTTTTTAAAAAATATTTATATTAATAAGATTCAAATATTCATTAGAATTTTTACACAATAATACTTCAGAACACATTTTAAGCCTAAAATAGTACATTTTAGATCATTAGTTCACAGTTTATCCCAAAATGCATTTTTATACATTATATATTTAACCAAAAAAAAGGAACAAAATAAAATACTGTGGATTGCTTATCCTTTTCTTCTATATTGCACTAGGAAGCACTGCAAACCCAACGCATCCCCGAGTACAAACAAAGTCAATATCTGGGCACAATTTAGCAGATGCGTAGCGTTGCGGCATTTTGCGCACTCGTGGTGTCTGGGGCTATCTATGCCTCATTTGATGAACAATAAAAAGCTGGTGGCTGCGGACTGGAAAGGCTAATGGATGCTTCACCAACTCTATTAGTTCCTGTCCTCTATAAGAATTTCGCTCTTTATTTGTATTCTCTCTGATAGTATTTGTTATCGTGTGTGTTTGTTTTTTACTTGTTAATGGCACGGAAGGAACATCTATATCACTTATTTTTTAGTTTGGTACCAATGTTTTAATTTTTTTTTCTTTTTAATACCAGTGATTTAATTTATTATTCAGATATAGATTTAAATTGAAAATCCGGCTAAATTTTGTTCGGTTTCCAAATTTGAATTTATATTTGAACATTAAATTAAAGTATTGGTACCAAAAAAAAATTAAAACATTTGCACTATAAAAAAAAATAAAACATTGATGTCAAAATTGAAATAAGTGACATAATATTGATACCAACGACATATATGTTTCATATACTAAAATATATTTTATATATTATTATATTAGGATAATAATTTATTAACATATTAGTGCTTATTAATATACTAATATATTAGCATACTTGTATTTTAGTGACTATAAATACATATGTAAAACTATGCTCAAATGATTTAACTACATTTTTGTTAGTAGAGAAAATGAATCTTTATTAATGACAATAGAAATATATATGGATCAATGTATGAATTTTGATTAATGATGACAAAAGTCAATATATATATATATATATATATATATATATATATATATATATATATATATATATATATATAAAAAATATATATAAAAAAATATATAAAATATAAATATATTCTGAGAATATAAAAATA